>JABUQX010021203.1:0-10000 GCA_015478945.1 Trachelipus rathkii | reverse complement strand
AGTATATGAATTATTAGTAGGTTTATGCATGAATTGATGTATATTGTTGGTGGTCACTCAGTTAATTTAGTGCAGGGTGTTTGAGTGTTATACTCTTTGCACAACGGTGATATAATAGTAATTTGACTATCTGTGATGTGAGTGCTAAAGCGTAGTCATTAAGCTTATTTTATATATAATGTTTATGATATATAATTAGTGTATATGAAAGGTAATATATAAATTTGGTTTTATAATGTATATTTAAGTACAATGTGTGAAGAGATATCGTGAGATATTTGCAGATAATAGGAATATTCTATGGGTACCTAGTTATAATTATATTAGAGTCAGGTTTTATATAGAGGTAGATCTTGTTTTATTAGCAGAACCCGTTAGAAATAAATTTTTTCAATTGCATGTAGTGATATATAAGTCGATAAGGTCTCAAATCTTTATTATATTTGTTATAGTGTGTACATAGTAAATATAAATATTCATATAATATATTTTTGTGTTTATATAATATGTATTTACATGTTAGGATATTTCAGGGTTTTCAGATAAATACTTTGGGTATTATATATCTACTTATGGAAATTTATAGTAGGGCAGGGTGTTTGTAGGTATGACCAGTATATATTTAGTATCTTCTGAGTAACAACGTATGGGTATAAAATTTTATTTCATATATTACTTTGGATCTTAGGATTTATATATATATATTAGTAAGCTATTTGTATTTATTTCAATATTATGAGTGTGATACTCAGAGCAAGGAAAGTATAAATTTGTTTTAATATGTATATTACTTTTGTATATATATTTTTATATAGATTATGATTATTTGAGTAGTCACTTTGAGTAATTATTTATTAAGCTAGTTGACTAAGTTTGGATTTTTGTAGAGGATTGTTCCGTTTGCATGTCTCTATTGAAGAACGTTTAGAGTCTGATTTGGTGATAAAGCGTTCGTGTTGTCTGAGGCATCCAACTTGCTTCTATTATATTCATATTATTGTTAAATTAAAGCAAAGGAAATATTAAATTATTTGGTCTTTCATTGTATTCATGTTATATGATTGTTGTTCGAGTGATATATTAATTTATTAGTGTTCATGCATTAGTGCATATGTTTAATGACTAAGGTGGTTGTGAGTGAGTTGATCGTCCTTATGTCAACAGCGTACGTGGAAAAATTTATACAATTTATGATGTAGTGATAAGCGTAGTCAAGGCTTATTTATAATTGGTTATATAGTCACTTACTTTGCATTTGCTGGTATTATATTAGTAATAGCTTAGGATCATAATAAGGAAGCATCTTTAATTTCACAATTATCGTTATATTAAATTTATGTTAAGATATATTTTTATTATACATCTCATTAAATTCAGTTTGCAAAAGTGAAAGTGTTAGATAATTAGATATAATATATATTTAATATATAATATACATAAATACATTTTAAGTGAAATAATTTTGAGTGAGATATATATACTTCGAGTACTAGGGGAATATATTTATATAGTACTAGTGGCTGTAGTGTTGTTGTTGGAGGATATGGATCTGTGTATCAATAAATAGATAGGGAAATCGGAAAAAGTAGATTAGGGAGGTGGGGAGAAGCATCTAAGGAATAACAAGAGTAAAAAGCAGATATGGAATGAAAGCTTCAATCAGGACTATTATAAGATAGTTCTAGTAAGATTTTAGTTTTGTGCAGATTGTCAGAGTACTAGAAGAATTATGTGGACGGCATTAAATGTTGAGTACAGATTTGTTATGTGTTCGGGAAGCAGCAATGTTAAAGAACAAGACTAATCAAAAATTAAATTCAAAATCTTTATTCTATAAACATAATTCTAAAATTTTAGTTAGTATTAAAAAAAGGCTATTTAAATTAAAATATAAGATGTATATGGCTAAAATAATAGATAATTAAATTATTTAACAAGGAACTCAAGGAGGATGGGGCAACAAAATTGTTAATGTCAGTTCTTTTTTTGGAAGATTTTAATGATATTTAGAACTATGACAACAGTAAAAGCGGCTATCCGAACTGAGGAATCAGATTTATATCTTGAGAGGTTAGCATAATTGTATCAATCTGTATCAATTTTTTTTGACTTAAATGAAATTTAAAAATAGTAATTTTTAGTACTATCAAATAAAGAAGTCTGCTATGAGTGATATAATTGTCTGGTTCTTAATAAAAGTGAGGGTTTTCTCAACAGCAGTTTGGTCAAGATATGAATAGAGATTTATCTTCGCATTGGCTCTCTGCAAAGTTGGGAACCTTTCTGACCATTCTTACTCTTTGCGCCCGTGAAGATTCGCGGAGTATGTAATAAATAACACTCTGGGATTGACACGGCTTACGTTGCATTCATGCGGGACAGCGGTCGTTTAGAATGAGTAATAATGATAATGTTATTGTTTGTTAAATAACATATATAATAATATATATCTAATAATAAAGTATATTATAAATATAATAATTTACTTTTATTTATTTTGTATATGTATCTAAATTTAATTATATTATATATATATAGTATATATATATATATATATATTATACATATTTATATGTTTGAATAGATTATATAATAATATTATTATAAATATAAGGGGATATATAATAGATATGATATTGTGCCTTATTCTATGGGTGATATTGATATAGTAATTAATATATATTAGATATTAGAATGTTTTAAGGCATAGTATACCTGATATATTATAGTATTATATAGGTCTTCTACGTTTAGTATAAAAAGGTATAAGTATAATACTATGCTATACTATACTGTAAATTAAATTATATATTTACAGCTAACACCACCCTGTAATTGATTACTAGGAGATAATTAGTATATATAATATAATAAGCTAAAACTAATCTTATTCATTGTATTATTTATACTTAATTATTATTCTAGTAAATGTATAGAACTGACATAGTAATTTTACGTCTATAAATGGTTACTTATATATTTTTTAACTTAAATATAGGAATAATTTAAGTAAATTAAGAAAGCTGACGGTACTTATATATATATTATATAGATGATTAATATATATATTTGATATAGTATATTATAATAACTTTAATATACTATTTAATATATAATATATAGTCTATTTTAATATATAACAGAGTAAATAGTATCATACTACTACATATGATAATAATATACTTATTATAATATTTATTTATACCGTGATGCCGACAGTTTTATACAGAAATAAGCTTGTTTATTTGAGTATTCTTGTTTAGTATACCGTTGGGAATTAATTTAATTTCTTTGTGTGATAAAAGATAACATCAGAATTTCGGGCATTATTCGTTCATAAATTTGTAAGCGTTGCAATCAGTTTCTAAATTATTTTTTAGTGGAAGTTATTTGCATTGGTTGTTTTTAGCTGTTTTAAGAATTAACATAACAAAAGATTTTTAAAGAATTATTATTTATTATTAGTTATCTATTATTATTATTTCTATTTATTTACTATAAATTATTTTATTATTATATTTTATTATTATTAATTTATTTATAATTATTAAATTATGATAATTTATTATTATTTTATTATTATTATTAATTATTATTTTATACTATTATTATTATTATTTATGTATTGATTTTTTATTTTGATTATGTATTTAATTATGGGTTATTATTATTATTGATTATTATTATTTATGATTATTATATTTATATGAATATATAATTTTTTCTTAAGTTTCTTTTTCATTTTTATTATTTGATTTTTGATTTAATTATTTAAAGTTTGAGGGGTATTGTTTATTTAAAAAAATCACTCAGGATAATAAAATCATCCCGAGCTTGCGAGCGGGGCACCTCGCTCTGCGGGGGACGGGGGGGGTGAATATTATATAGAGGGGGGGGGCTGAAGGCCCACCCGGATCAAAACATAAAATATATAAATATATATCTTATATATCTATTATTATTGTGTCGAAAGGTGTGTGTCTGACAGAACTTAGTTATACATTTCATCAGATTTGAATTGAATAATATACTTAGGAGCACTGGCCTATAGCTACTTCATTATTTATCATTGGAGACTATTAGGTGGTGAATGCACAAAAAAAGTATATGTGCTCTTAATTTCGTTTGTTATTTTGTTCTTGAATAATATATTTAAATTACATTGAAGAATTCCGTATTTACTAATGTATTTAACTTCAAATCATTGAAATTCGTTAAATTTTTTATTGGATTTTTCGTTCCTGGAGTCAACAGCTTATTGTTTACCCCCTATAGTATATTTATATAATATATTAATATCTATATATATATATATATATATATATTATAATTATTAATTATATATTATATTATAGTATATATAACGTATATATATTATATATTTAAATAACTATATATAATATTAATCTTATCTTTGGTATTATATATATATGAGTTAGGTAGAAGAATATACATATATTATATATGATATGATATATATAATTAAGTGGTATATTTAAAACTATAGTATATATATATGTATATATATATTATTAGTATATACTATAGTATATATTATATTATCAAGTTTTATTATTATATATATATAAAATAGTCTTAATATATAGAATTATAGTGATAGGTTCTATATTTATAATATACTTTATTTATAATTATATATAATAGAATACTGATTATAGTACAATTTAATTACAATCATATAATTAATATATTATTGTAACTATATATATATGTATATATAGTACATATATTTATATATATATAAGTAATTATTATACTATATTATACTAATATATATATATATCATATATATATTTAATATATTTAATTGTATATTTAATTATTATTCTCATTTGTATATTCACTGTTATAAGATAGTAGTATAGTATATATATAGTTATATTATATAGTTATGATATATATATACATATATAAGATAATGATTTAATTATTTTATAAATATTAATTTATAAAGAAAGTACAAAATATTTTTAATATATAGATTATTAATATATATTATTATTTTGGTAAATATTTATAAATAATATAATACTCCATATATATTAAATATAATGTGTGTGTGTGGTGTGTGTGTGTGTGGGTGGTGTGTGTGTGTGTGGTGTCTCATGTGTATTGGTTGTGTGTGTTGTGCTTATATGTTGTGTGTATGATGTCTGTCGTGGTGTTGTGCGATGTATTAGGTTGTTGAGGATTAGCTTATTATATATAAGTCGAAAATCGCATAATGAAGACATGAATATTTCGTATTTACCGAAGAATTGGAAGATATTTATTTAATCTTTTAATTGTTCAAAAGATGAATAGGTTGTTTTGAGTAGGAACTATTGTAATTTTTTAAGGAATAAATCTAGCTAGCGATTATTTATATATAGACGAAAATCATTGTATAATGATTGAATATTATAGTTTAATTATTCTTAATTCTTCCTCTCTTTTTGAAAAGCTAACTATTATGTAATGAATTTACGAAACATTAGCAGATGTAAGGGCTAGCTTGGCTCTATATTATTCCTAGTTGCCTCATTTGTTTAATCTCAGAGCTCTAACCGGTGATTTGTGAGGGGGAATCTCTTGTCGAACCACCATTTTTTAAAGTCACAATCTTTGTACAGAAAACTTCCGGACCCTGAATTGTATCTCTATTATAAATTTGAAATTAAATTTGAAAAAGGAAAATAAATAAAGCATGGAATATTAGAACAACTAACTGTCATATACTAAATTTAAATACAATCATTGTTTACCTTTAAGTATGGCATCTCTTATTTTATCAGACACAGCCTGTGAGGATTTTAGCCAACATTATTAAGTAATTCTTTTTTATTTTAAGCAATTGATTTTAGCGTTCTGCAACGAATGCTTTCGTATGCAAGAATTTGAGATATCGTCATCTGGGTTTGTAATTTCAAATTAGTTGTTTTTGAGATTGTAATATATTATTCAAGCTGGAAGTTGCGACTAGCAACACACACACACATAAACGAAAATTATTTAAAATGAATGAAATTGAAATAATTACTCCGTTCTCATAGATTGACGGTTTCAGCAATCTTTTTGTTCTTTTAACCGAAGGTGCCTGATTTGATATTTGTTAAATTTTTCTCATTCGTACAAAAATCAGGTTACTATCCAAAGAAGAGATTATAAGAGAATTAAAAATTTAGACTCAAAGAGATACTAAAGTCGACTGCTATTTTGCCATTCTCTTTTATATTGTCGATAAGTATAAGTGTCTGTTTCGCAGAGTCGTAATATATCAACTCATTCATAAGGGTATTGTGGAATAGAATAATTTAAATACAGACAAGTATATTTTGGTCTTAAATCTTTTGCTATTTAGAGAGGTTTTAGGGTGAGATGCTTGTGCTACAAGTGGTGTAGTTGTTCTATTTTTAACTTTTTTATATTTATTCAAATGTTACTTCCTTTTTAGTTTGTGTGCAGTGTAACTAATAACAGTTATCTAATTTGTTATTCTCATGTAAATTTAATCTTATTTTTTAATTAGAGTTTGCATATTGAGCTCTTTTCACCTCACGATCACGGTCACGTGCACGGTCACTCCCGTCAGATCTGTCTGTCTGTCTGTCGCTGTCTCTCTGTCTGTCTCGTCTGTCTGTCTGTTCTGTCTGTCTGTCTTTCTCTCACCCCCTTTCTCTATCTCTATTTCTTCTCTTTCTACTTATCGACTCTCTCTCTTCTCTTCTGTCGTCTCTGTGCTTCTCTCGTTCAATCTCTCTCCTCAATATATAGTATTTTATTAAATTTAATAGTTACTTACTATATATATATATATATACTATATATTTTAGTAATTAATTCATATATAGTATATATAATTGATATAAATTGGTATATATATATTATAAGTATACTGTTAATTGTGTTAAAGGATGTAACTTATACTTATAAATTTATAAATATACATTATTAAGTAGATAGATAGATTTATTATATAATATATATATATTATATATATTCACTATAATATTACTATACTATAATATATATATATTATAATTTAATATAATATACAATAACTGATTATACATATATATATTAAACTCATTATATAATATATAATTATATATATAAATTTATATATTAATTATATATCTCATGATATATATTTTCTATATATATATTATTTCTATATAGTATCTATAGAAGTAATTACAACTTAGTACGTATACAAATATTAAATTTATTTGTATATTTGGGTATAATAAAAATAATATAATAATATACTATATAGGTTAAGGTGTGATTTATAATATTAATTATATATTATAGGCAGCTTGTGATTATTATGTATATCTATTTATTATATGTATATATCATAATATAGTGATAGTACTTATATAGTATATTTAATCTCCTTTTATATATATAATATACATTATATCTATTGATATATTGGTACACTAAAAAAGTGTTTACGTGATGATATAAATTATATAAATATAATTATTATTAATATATATGTAATATAATTGATTCGCTAACTGTGTATATATTATTTTAAAGTGGAAAATTTGATATTAATGATCTCATTCGAGTGACTCCCATTATGTAAAAAGAAAAGCTTCTATCTAAGAAACTCTTTTCTCTTCTTTTTTATTTTTAATAATTTTTTTGATTGCTTATATGTTTAACCCTGAATGAGTTTACGATTTTCCTACTTAACAGGTCTAATTAATGGTCTGCATAAGGATGGGATTAAAATAAAATCCAAAGACATGGAATTGATGTCTTATTACTTTTTTTCAATTTATAAGTTTAATGCAAGTTTTTATAGGTTTAAAAATGAGAAAAACTTTTAAATAAGGGGGAAAGGAATTCAACGATGAAATGACAGCAAAAAAAAATGTTAACTTACAAATGTTAAGTTAACTCACAAAACCTATATGTTTCATCTTCTCTCTCTTCATCTCGTTCTCGTATTTCCTTCTAGCTTCTTAAGCTATGCTTCGTCTCTCTCTCTCTTCTCTTCTCTATATTATTATAATGTATTTGCATATATATTTAATATAATTTACTATATTATATAATATTAATATATTATATATATATATTAGTATATATATAGGTATATAGATAGATATATATACATATGAATTATATGATTGGTGAAAGGGTGCATTTATAACGGACCGAACATACTATAGACTTATTCGGAAGAACTTTATTTAGAATAGAAAGTTGTTCATAAAATATGATATTTGAACCACTAAAAAATCATGCTTTTTCTTTGGCATTATTTAGTTACTCGGAATTATATTTTATTTTTTTCATCCCGATTTGTAGGGAGCCGTCGAACAGCGCGTCGGAGTGGGACGAGGGGGACCGGGGGCCCCACACCGAAGGGGTCCCAGTCCGTTCTGTCAACTGGAGGCCGAGAAGACCACCCCGATTCTTCCTACATATTTGCGGATTTCCCTTGATAATTCCTTAAGAGTTAAGAGTAATCAACCCCGCATAAGTGTCACGAGGAGAACTCTAAAAAATTTCCATATTTTTTTAACCGAAAACATAGAACAACCGCGTGACCGAGAAGAATAATAACCCACGAGCCTGAACGCTGGGCCGAGGGCGTCCTATACAGACTAATACGTAGTCATCTAGAATGATATGATCGTGAAACCCCCAAGAGAGTACCTGCGGAATAGTCAGGTATTAAAAAATTAGATATGAGAATAGCTAATTAGACTATAGTTTTAAGATTTTCCCTTGGTTATTACAATACCATGTGAGTAATAGAATAGGGCTTTTGACGAAAAGTATACTGTTGGAAATCATAAGTTGGAAGGAAAGTAGCTTGGATGTATTAGCTCAGTCCAAATAAAAAAGTAAACCCTTAAGGCTACTAATCCAAACTGAAGCTTAATATACGACTTTTTTAGGAGAGTTGACAGAAAATGGAATTTGATAAAAGAACAGAACCGTCTATGAGCTATAATAAACTGTAAATGGAAGTATTGATATTATCCGGGGTGGAGGGTGTAATTAGTAGTGGAGTGATTAGGAAGTAGGTTGAGTACGTTGGGAGTGTATTATACTTACAAATTCAAATTGTAATTTTATCACGGGTTGTGAAAGATATGGTTTTATAGTAAATGTTAATTAGACGCGCAAGTATTTGTATAACCTCACATCGGTGATGATGAAGGGCGACGAGCGCTAATTTATTTGATTGAACCGAGTTTAGATAGATCATGAATTATGCGATATTTGATAAAAAATCAAATATTTGATATTTTGCTAAATAAATTATATGATAATATAAGTTTGGTTACTTTTAGAACGGTATTTTATATAATAAAAATTTGAATTTTTTCGACGGTTGTGTGCAATGATTAAAAAGATAATTCACCAGCATTTTCAAACATGAATTACTTTGATAAACTAAGTAAGCACAGTTTTTATTAAATGATTAATGCATTAGAATAATGGATTTAAAAAATTTAGATTTTCCTGTCGGGTATATAAGTGATAATAATTGGATTAAGGTATATAAAGGGTGGGGGTGCTGGAAAAGATACGGAGTGTGTAGCCGTTTTGTTCGGGAAGGATGTAAGATCTCGAATTTTTTTATAAATGTGTCTGGGTGGGCGTGTGTTGTGCAGTGTTTACGGTTGTGCAAAGGAGTACATACAACCCACTTGTTGTATAATTTGGGAGATTAATATCGATTAAATAATTCATATTAAAATTTAAATTTTCTGCGTATAAAAATTAATAAAAATATGGAATAAGAGTGTTAGTCTGTAGTTTGATACTACTGGGATGTGGTGGAGTAATGTGTAATTCAGTGAAATTTGTTTGGATAAATAATTATTAGTTGTCAGGTTGTTTGTGCAGGATGAAGGAGAAGAGATTAGCCACTGAATTATAATTTTGACCCCGTAGGAGTAAAGCATTTGAAAATTATCTGAATGACGATTGATAACGTAGCAACGAATGGAAAATAGAAGCTTGC
>JABUQX010021202.1:25000-32500 GCA_015478945.1 Trachelipus rathkii | reverse complement strand
TGGATTTCATAATAATAATAATAATAATATTAATAATAATAATAATAATAATAATAATAATAATAATAATAATAATAATAATAATAATAATAATAATAATAATAATAATAATAATAATAATTATAATAATAGTAGTAGTAGTAATAATAATAATAATAATAATAATAATAATAATAATAATAATAATAATAATAATAATAATAATAATAATAATAAATATTTATCTATAGAACAAACTTATTAAAATGACGTCACATCGCATCCCTTCCTCAGTTTATATATATATATATATATATATATATATATATATATATATATATATATATATATATATATATATATATATATCTCTTTTTCTTTCGACCTTAAATACTATATATATATATATATATATATATATATCCTCTAGCTCCCCTCAATAAGAAAAAAAATTTAGCATATAAGTGACAGCTAACATAGAGAGCAGCCATTTGATACTCTTTGGCACTGAGATTGTTAAAGATAGGATTCACTAAAGATTAAAAACAGTCCCTATCTTTAAGATAAGAGAAAGTAATAAATATTTAGTTACTTACAATTAATATCCAACGAACTGATTTTTTTTTTAATTTGAAAAGTAATTGATAGACATACACACACAAATTACTCGCGTATATATATATCAATATACCCTGTATATATATATATATATATATATATATAGCATATATATATATATATATATATATATATATATATATACTGCTATATATATACTATCTTCTGCTCTTTCTGCTATGCTATATATATATATATATATAAGGGAAAGATCAATTAAAACATATTTATTCCTGTACCGCTGACAACTATACTTTCACTACTATCATAACAAAGAGGTGACTGACCAACTATTTTACATATCTATGTGGAAAGAGCGACTTGCCCAAGGTTACATATTAAACTTAGATAAACAAAGAACTCAACCTCTTTCACCTGACTGGAAAGTTCAAGATCTTCAAAATGATAAAGAAGCATTAATAAGCTATAAATTATGCTTAGTGATTTTCTATTTCCTGGCAACGTTTCCTCTAGCTATCTCATTTCCAGTACATGACAATTCCATTACTAAGTACATCAGGTCTGAAAGGTGTGAATGAATCCCTAAAATCTTTTCCTCAAGTACAAGGAAAAATAGAGAAAACACTCTCCTTCCCCGTAACAGAAACCATTTTCCCTTTCCAAACACACTTCAAAATTAAGATGCATCACCACGACACTGTGTGCTGCACACTCCCTTTGATTAAATACCTTCCCACCCACGCACGCAAGTACTCTCTTTCATTCATTCATTTTCCCTCTTTATACAAAAAATAAAACTAAAAATCTCGTAAATTTACATTTATTTAACTACCCTTTAAATTTTCTTAAAATAATAATAATAATAATAATAATAATAATAATAATAATAATGATAATGATAATGATAATGATAATGATAATGATAATGATAATAATAATAATAATAATAATAATAATAATAATAATAATAAAATAATAATAATAATAATAATAATAATAATAAATGTTTGTTAAATGTTATATTTTTAATGATATTTTTCCAGTTTCTTTTTTCCCTAATTTTTATTTTTGTTTCTGATAAATGTTGAGGGATTTTAAGTAATCTTAACTGCTTTGTCCAAGATTTAAAGATTTTAGATCTATATTTTAATATAGAGTAAATCTGTAAATTATTATTATTATTATTATTATTATTATTATTATTATTATTATTATTATTATTATTATTATTATTATTATTATTATTATTATAATTATTATTATTATTATTATTTGTAAGCCTTTAGATAGAAAAGAGAGTAAATCAAGGAAAGAATGAGGTAAATGTTAAGTTGTTTGAACTATAAAATAATTTTGATAAACGAAGTTGCCTAAATTTATTTAAAATATTAATCACGTGTTTAAAAAGCAAACGAGAAAAGTAATGAGGAAGTTTATTGAGTAAATTTACAAAAAAAAAAAAAAATAATAATAATAATAATAATAATAATAATAATAATAATAATAATAATAATAATAATGGAGAAAAAAGCCATCTAATTAAAGTATCTTTAAAAGCAAAAACATCAACAAATAAAATTGTAATAATAATAATAATAATAATAATAATAATAATAATAATAATAATAATAATAATAATAATAATAATAATAATAATAATAATAATAATAATAATAATAACGATAATAATAATAAATAATAATAATAATAATAATAATAATAATAATAATAATAATAATAATAATAATAATAATAATAATAATAATAAATTATTATTATCTTCAAATTCTAAATCGGATTACTAGATTAAGACTGCATGACTTTATTATCGTGGGAGGGATTTCATAAACTGCCCCCCCAAACCCCCAGGTCTCCTCCCCCTTTCCCTGCCATCCCCTCCATTGTCCCGCTGCAAGGTCAAGTTGTGTCCCACTTTTTTTATTAATTATCAAAAGGAGAACATACTGAAAAATAGGATCAACCATTTCAATAAGTAATATTTTATACTCTATTTCTCCCTCCCTCCCCCTCATAATATATATATATATATATATATATATATATATATATATATATATATATATATATATATATATATATATATATATATATATATATATATATATATATATATATATATATATATATATATGTAAAGGATACTTAACGCCCACACGGAACGGGAGGTCGGATGAAAAAAAAAAAGTGCAGCACCTATGATACATAAATAGATGTTTAAGGGCGAAATGAGGTTAGGTAAGAGGTTAGGTTAAGTTAAGTTACGTTAATATATATATATATATATATATATATATATATATATATATATATATATATATATATATATATATATATATATATATATATATACTCAACTATATATATATATGTGTGTGTGGTGGTGTGTGTAGTTGTAGGTGTGTGTGTAGGCTGTTCGCATTATTGTATGAATATGTGCATTGAAAAGAGAATATTGGGGGAAGGTGGGACGGATGTGGGAGAAATTTGGGAGAAGGGGGGTGGAGTCACTTGTGGAGGACGCTTCACTCAGGTTCATTAGCATATATTTTATTCGACTTCAATCAACGCGCAAGAAACTCGATCGAACCAAAATGCACACAAAAAAAAATTTAATTACTTTTAAAACTTGTCTTCGCTCCTAAAAATGTATTTTTTATTTAAACTTTCGTTTGATATACACTACATTTAATAATTTACAGTATTAACGTGTAGCCGCTAATTAACTTTTACCATATATATATATATATATATATATATATATATATATATATATATATATATATATATATATATATATATATATATATATATATATTTCTCACAAACTGGTAATATCGATAGAGAGAGAGAGAGAGAGAGAGAGAGAGAGAGAGAGAGAGAGAGAGAGAGAGAGAGAGAGAGAGAGAGAGAGAGAGAGAGAGAGAGAGAGAGAGAGAGAGAGAGAGAGAAATTAAAATCTTAAAACAAAAAAGTAAAAATGAGACGCATGCAATAAAACTATTTTTGAAGGCAAAACCAAAATTTAATTTCCATGATAATTACACCGATTTTTAATGTCTTATAAATTTGATTTTAACTAAAGAAACATTTCTATTTCTTTTATTTTATAATAATAATAATAATAATAATAATAATAATAATAATAATAATAATAATAATAATAATAATAATATAATCAGAGACTTAGCGTTGTAGGGGCTCTGAGGCTCGGCCTACCCAATTACTTTGCGATAATTATTCCCTAATAACTAACTGATATATAATCAAATATTTACCAATAGCAATATTGCATTTCAAATGACAGTTTTCACAGGATCGCAAAATTAACAAAAAGTCTTCACATAATAATAATAATAATAATAATAATAATAATAATAATAATAATAATAATAATAATAATAATAATAATAATAATAATAATAATAATAATAATAATAATAATAATAATAATAATTTTAATAACAAAAAAAATAGTTATAAAACTGCAAATAAATTTATGTGTAACATCATAAATAATATATATATATATATATATATATATATATATATATATATATATATATATATATTTATAAATATAACTCTTCTTTATAACTCATATATATATATATATATATATATAAATTATATATATATATATAAAAAAATATAAAAATATAAATTTAAATAAAAATAAATAAAAATACGAAATATTTTTAAACCATGACAATAATAATTAAAATAATCAAAGTAATAAAAAAAAAATTCAAACCATTTTAATCAATCATAATATATTTAAAACTAGTTGCAAACCTGGAATTAATAAAACTAAAAAAGATAGATAAGAGTAGAGCTTATCTCGCTTCTTTCACAAATGTGCTTAAGGATTACCATGCTTTCGGTGCACCATATATATATATATATATATATATATATATATATATATATATATATATCTAACTTATATATATATATATATATATATATGCTACTAACTGCTGCTAACTACTATATACATATTTATTTATTTTATATATATATATATATATATATATATATATATATATATATATATATATATATATATATGCTATATATATATATATATATATAATGTATGTCCTGCATTTGGTATGAGGCGACTAAAAAGGCCGTGGTAGCTTGGGTTGGGGCCCCGCTATCACGTTTGCTGCTCCAGAAATGCTCATACCTCGGATCCGATGTATGTTTTGAGCAGCACCCCATCCCCAGTTAGGGACCCAAAGGGGAATATATATATATATATATATATATATATATATATATATATATATATTATATATATATATATATATATATATATATATATATATATATAACTGCTATACTCACTTATATATATATATATATATCTTTCTCATCTACGGGGACCAAATGGAATTTATATTTATATATAAAATCTGATTCATTATTATTATTATTATTTTTTTTTTATTATTATTATTAAAACTTTGCTTTTGAATTATACTCGAGCGTACCGCAGAAGCAGACTATACATGTTAAAAAGTCAAATATATGAATTTACCAGAGTAGTGATTAAGAAAAAATTTGAAAACTACTTACAATTCTTTTAATTCATAATAAAAAAAAAATTATTGCTACGTAAATGTAGTCATTCATACTTAATAGACCGTGGCATTCAACTACCTTGTCTAGCAAATATAACAAAGATATTTTAGTAAAAAGTTAAATTTTAAGTATATTAAACTGATAAAAAATAATAACCTAAAAAAAAAAATTATCCAATGAAAAGATAATAATAAATTATTCTATAAAAATTGATTTCAAAAAATGTGCTTGTAAGATTGCGATATATTTTCCGGTTTAACTTTTTGGAAACTGTTTCAAAAACCAAAGAAAAAGAAAACGAGTCTGAAACCATATATGATTTAAGAACAAGGTCAATAGAGATAGACACACAGCAAATCTTATATATTTATAAATTTGAACTCTTTAATCTCAAAACCTCTTGACAGTAATATAATTAAAAGGTGTCTCGGTCTTGAGCATTTAAAAATTTCGAATTGAAAATATCCCTTTGTCTTTTGTAGTATCGCTAAAGCTTAGTCTCTACTATTATAATAACTAATATATATATATATATATATATATATATATATATATATATATATATATATACTAACTATATATATATATAACTTAATATATAATATATATGGCATATATCTTGTATATAATATATATAACAATATATATATGCTATATATATATATATATATATATATAACTAACTGCTGCTAATAATATAACCTATATATAGGAAGGCACGCTCACAGCTCAGAGATTCAGAGCACTCGCTTAGCAGCCGGAGACCCCAGGTTCGAGGACTGGTTGGGCGAAGAGAATGTGAAGGCTATTCCTGGCAATACAAGCACGATACACTCAGACGTTGTGGGTACATTAGTAGTGTGCTTTGCTACTAATGGGAAAACACCGGCATCCGCGATAAGGTCACAGCCAGCCAGCGGATTTAGCCGTTAGGCCCCTGTAGCCCAAGGACCTTTCTCGATGGGTCCCATTGACAGGTTGTGGTTTTCCTTTAGAAGGCCATAACCTTCCTAGGGGAGGGAAATTTTTTGATTTTTGGTTTAATATATATATATATATATATATATATATATATATATATATATATATATATATATATATATATTTATTTTTATATATATATATATATATATATATATATATTATATCTATCTTATATATATATATATATATACTCTTATATATATGATCATGACTTTTTATCCCTGTCCATATCCATATCGCTATCGATTGGATGAATATGAACACATTTGAGAAAAATCAAAATAAAACTGTATTGAGTCAAATAAAAAACTGTATTGTAATAAAAGAGCTTCACACCTTTAAAAATATTAAAAAAAAAAAAAGTTTAAATCTATGCTACCTAACGTAACTTAAAATAACCTTACTTAACGTAACATAACCTTACTTAACCAAACTTATATTATTATATAATTTATTTCATTTTCCATCATTTCAATAAACAACAAGTTATATAAAAGTTATATAAATATATATGAAAATAGTTCCAACTCTTGTCACTATGCGCGCGCCGTTCAACATTTTGTTCGATAACGTAACTATGGAAAAAAATTGACTTCAGCTTCATGGGACAGAGATAATGGACATGAGCATATATATATATATATATATATATATATATATATATATATATATATAATATATATATATATTTAACTTTGCTACAGATATATATTATATATATATATATATATATATATATATATATATATATATATATATATATGTATTGTAAGAAGAAATAGGTATTTTTGGGGATGAGGTAAATCTTAGGGAATGAGAAAGTTGAAGAATGGTAAATCAGCAAGTATAGATGGAATTACTGGTGAAATAATCAATAATGGAGGCGAGATTGTGATTGACTGGATGTAGAAGTTGTGTAACAAAGCGTTTAAGGAAAATATAGATCCAAAGGATTTTAGGAGAGCAGTAATAGTACATATATATAAGGATAAGGGAGATACGGGAAACGTTAGGAACTATATGAGAATTAGTTTATTGAGTGTTGTAGGGAAGATATAAGTTGGTATTTTGGTTGAAAAAGTGTGTCAAGTGACTGAGGGACTGATTGGCGAAGAACAAGGTGCATTTAGAAGTAGTAAGAGATATGTAGATCAAATCTTGACATCGAAACAAATGATTGAAAAAATAAGAGAAAAAAAGGATTTGTATTTAAGGTTTTATGGATTTGGAACAGGCGTATGACAGGATTAATAAGAAAGCTCTGTGGCAGGTGTTAGTGATATATGGTGTTGGTGGTAGGCTTCGGAATCAAAAGTATGTATGTCGATAGTGAAACGTGTGTAGCATTAA
>JABUQX010021202.1:10000-15000 GCA_015478945.1 Trachelipus rathkii | reverse complement strand
ATATATATATATAATATATATATATATATTATATATATATATAATATATATATATATATTATATATATATATATATATAATATATATATAATATATAATATATATTATAATAGCGACCCCTGCACTCGTGCTACTCGTGCTCAGCAGGAGTTAACATTATAGAAACTATCTTTTTTTGCAAATCTGATAGTGATTCCCCTCATACAGCGTTTCTTATTTTTTTTTGAAATAGTTCATGGACTTTTATATAAAAGATTAGCAAAATAAAACGAAAAAATATAAGATGAAACCCTATTAAATAACGCCTTTCAACCCATTAATATGGCGGCATCTTCTGCTCAAAATCGGACATAGCGGGGATTTCGGGAAACAATGTCTCGATTAAGAGTACCAAAAATTGTTTATAAATACTATGTTGGTAATAATAATGTTTAAATACTATACCATTAAAATAATAATTTTTTATAACAATAATATTTAATTAATGAATAAAAATAATTTAAAAAAAATCCTAAAATGCTAAAATAATTAAATGAAAAATATTACAGTTATTATAATCATTATAAAATATTTGTAAATATTATTGTTAACCATTTAAAGAAAACATTTACATAAAAAACGGCTTAGCAGGAATATCTCAAGTATTTAATATATATACCTTATATATATACTAATATATATATAATATATATATATATATATATATAATATTATAATATATATATATATATATAATAATATATAATATATATATATATATAATATATATATATATATATATATTCTAAGCAGATTCTTCTTATTCTCATTCTTAACCTTTCGCACTTCCTTTCTGAAGAGCTTCCTATTCCCTTGTAAGTCCCCATTCATCCTCCTTCCAAACTGTTCATTTATTATTCTAAGCAGATTCTTCTTATTCTCATTCTTAACCTTTCGCACTTCCTTTCTGAAGAGCTTCCTATTCCCTTGCTAGTCCCCATTCATCCTCCTTCCAAACTGTTCATTTACCTCTTTTTTTCCTCTTACGTATGCATCTTTTAGTATTACTTTTTTCCTCATTATATAATTCCAAACATCTCTCCTTTGAAACCTCATCATTGGCTTTTTTAGTACATTCAACCACGCTTCCTTTTTACTTTTAACTGCTTGCATCACCTATTCATTCCATCACTCACTGTTAACATTCTTACTTCCTACTTTAGCACACCCACATACTTCTTTTGCAATACTAACAACCGCTTCCCTCATTTGTTTCCAGATTTGTTCACTTTCAACTTGGTCACATTCAATATGATTTACTTGCAAGCGCTCTTAAAATACTTATCCTTATTACCTTGTTCACTTAATTTCTCAATCTTAATTCTACCCACTTTCTTCCATATCACCTTCCTCTCCATCCAAGCCCCCACTAACTTGATTTCACATAAAACAACATAATGACTGATAATCCACTCTAAACCCTCACTGATTTAAACATCCAACACATACTTCAACATCTCCTTCTTCACCAACACAAAATCAATCATACTTTTCACTTCGATACCATCTCTACCTCCACCAACTCTAGTATACTTATGAATACTCTTGTTTTTAAAGAAAGTATTACTCACACACATACCTCTCACCTCACAGAAATCAATCATCTTCCTACCATTCTCATTTTCTCCCGACACCCTAAAACCACCTGTTATACCATCCCTTTTTTGATCACCTATCCAACGATTTAGGTCACCCAACACAATCAATCTGAATCTCCTATTCACCCCATCCAAAACATCATTCAAATTATCTCAGAAAATCTCACTCTTTAACATTACCCTCAGATGGACCATATGGCATAACCACACATAACTTGACCTTTTCAAACTTAAATTTAACCATTATAATTCTAGTACTCACACACACAAAATCTACCATAGCTCTGTACCACAAGGCACTCATCAGAATTGCAATTCCTTCTCTTCCCCTCTCATTCATTTCCACACCAGCACATACACATTTCACACCACTCCATTCATTTTCACCGACTCCTTTAATCTTTGTTTCAGTCACAACGATCAAATCAAATTTGCTCTTTCTAAATACATCCATCACCTCTCTCCTCTTCTCTTTAACATTTATTCTTCTGACATTCCATGTACCCATACGATTCATTCATTTTCGCCGAAAGATAGATGGCCGCTTACGGGGATTACGACCTTTCCCGAAGTATGCGTTAGCATTCCTGGCAAAAGATAAGTAGCAGTGGGCAGCTAACCCAACTACCACCGTCCTTTAGTCTCATTCTACGACACGCAGGACATACGATGTGGGCAATTCTTTCTCCCCCACACATATGGATATAAGGGATAGGGATGTCTGTAAGATGTTGTCTAGTAGAGTGAAGTGGATAAAAGTATGTGTATATGATTTGGTGATAAAAGGTGGCGTCTGGAAGATGTTGGCTGGCGGATGAGTGTGGGTATGAACGCAGAAGAGAAAGGCGAACCATTAGGCACTGGAATGTCATAGGAGACCCTATATACCATAACCCAAATGGGAGGTAATTTCATCGTTGTGAGTATGCGTACTATACTATATATATATTATATATATATAATATATATATATATATATATATATATATAATATATATATATATATATACATATTATTTGTTATATAATAAATATATATATATATATTATATATAATATTATATATATAATATATAATAGAGAGAAAGAGAGAGAGAGAGAGAGAGAGAAGAGAGGCGAGAGGAGAGAGAGAGAGAGAGAGAGAGAGAGGAGAGAGAAGAAGAGAGAAGAGAGAGAAGAGAGGAGAGAGAGAAGAGAGAGAGAGAGAGAGAGAGAGAGGAGAGAGAGAGAGAGAGAGAGAGAGAGAGAGAGAGAGAGAGAGAGAGAGAGAGAGAGAGAGAGAGAGAGAGAGAGAGAGAGAGAGAGTTGCCAACAAAAAAATTTAATAATTTTGCTTAAAAAACTTTTTTTTTTTAATTTTGTGTTTTTTTTTTAACAGTTTGGATTCATAATTTTTAAGTTTTTTTTTACCGATTAATGTTCTCCCTCATAGCTTTGTTAAAAATGAGCTTAAGATGATTATTTCATTATTTCTACGTTTCAGGTTAATTTTTAGTGAAATTCGAAAAAAAAATTTTTTGGGGGTTTTTCTTTAATTTTTATTTTAGAAGGTAAGGTTAGATTAGTAAAAGTTAGGTTGGTTAGGGCAGGTATGTTTGATTAGGTTAAATTTGTTTAGATTAGGTTATCCGAGGGGTGGGTAACCTACGGCCATCTGTGGTATTATGCGTGGCCTTCTCAATGACCTCAATGATCCGAATGAATTTTTTTTTTATTCCCAAATGTTTTTTTTTTGTCAGGTCAAAAATGAGAATAAGTTTTCTTCAACTAAACTAATTTTAAATTTCATTCCAGATTTAGAAATGATTGGGCGAATTCATTATTGTGGTGATTGTCCCGTCGAATTGTGATCAGAAAGTTTTTAAAAAACATTTTTTTTTTGGGGGGGGGGGGAGGGGGAGGAAGGTGAAATGTTTAAAAACAAACTACAAAACCGCCGAGGTTATACTATATATATATAGTTATTAATATATATAATAATATATATATAATTATATTTATATATATATATATATATATATATATATAATATATTATATTATAATATCTTATATATATAATATATATTATATATATATATATAGGCACTACTCCTTTAAAAGGAAGTTACATAAAAAGACATGATATCGAAAATCGCCGAACGCTAAGCGTGAAACTCTGCAGTGTCACGTGTTAGCTAAAACTCCAATAGAGAGAGCGCAAGATTGCCAAAAGCTGCATTTTATCTTTCTATTTTAATTTTTATTTAAGGGGCTCGAGGCTGACGGATGGATCAGAGGGTCCCCCCCGGTCCGTCCCCTGCTATGAGGCGAGAGACCCGACTCTTTTCACATCTTTGCCGATTTAATCTTGGGTATTCTTTTTATATTAAATGTTAATTGTTTTGGTCAGATAGTGCCAAAATTTGAAATTAATCGAAAAAAAAATCGGTTACTTTCTTTCGTTCGATATATATCGGTTAACTTCCTTTTAAAGAACAAATTCCTATTTTATAAATGTATACTCTATATATATATATATATAAAAGATATAGATATAATATATATAATATATATTATATATATATATATCTATATATATATATATATAATATATATATAATCGACTAAAAAAAATTCATATTTCGTAATAAAGAAGAAAGCTGGTTTAGTAAAAAAAAAAAAAACTGATTTCCTCTGATGTCTTCTGAATACGCTATACGAACTGAACTTACAACGGTAAAAAATAAATAAATAAATAAATAGATAAATAAATAAATAAATAAATTAAAAAATAATAATAATAATAATAATAATAATAATAATAATAATAATAATAATAATAATAATAATAATAATAATAATAATAATAATAAAATAAAATAATAATATAATAAAATAATAATAATAATAATAATAATAATAATAATAATAATAATAATAATAAAATAATAATAATAATAATAATAAATAATATAATATTATTATTGTGATCCTTGTCATGGATTTATGGTCTTGGTGTTTCAACTTGGGACATAAGAACCAATACTAGCAGGATTTTGTGCATCCCTTCGGCCCCAGCACTAGTATGTGACCTTGTCACGTACGTAATCTTTTAGTCTTCTTCCTATCCCCTTAATTTTCGATTTAATTATCTATACCTTCCAATCCTCCCCCTCCATAACAGTTTATATCTACCTTCCCCCCACCCCTGAGAAGTAGATGAACGCCGCTATCACTCGTCCTTAAAGGAATTGCACCCGGCGTCATCTTGTGTTCGTGATTCGGTACACACGACCTAGTCAAAAGGTTTGGTTCTTTTTTCCTGATCCCTCTGGAACACCTATAAAGAGAGACTCCGAGTACATACCTCATGGGCTCGACA
>JABUQX010021201.1:37500-40000 GCA_015478945.1 Trachelipus rathkii | reverse complement strand
ATATATATATATATATAATATATAATATATTATATATATATATACTATATATATATATATATCAGTATATATATATATATAATATTATTATATATAATATATTATATATATATATATATTAATATATATATACTATAGATTATATATATATATATAATAGTATATATATATATTATATATATATATATATTATATATATATATATATAACTATAGTATACCGGTATATATATATATATATATATATATATATATATATATATATATATATATACCTATATTATATATATTATATATAATATAATATATATATATATATATATATTATTATATATATATTATATATATATATATAAATATATATTATATATATATAGTTTTATTTAATATATACTATATAGTATATATATATATATATATAATATATATATATATATATATAATTATATATATAATATATATATATATAACTATATATATATCTATTAATATAAATATATCTTATCTTTATCGAAGACGGGCATATGTAAAAAATCAAAAGGCCTTTTCATCATTATCTCTTCTACCAACCTTTAAATTTATTCAAATATAAAATTTCGTAATTCATGATAATCATCCAGCGGTATTTTATAAGTTAAAATCTTTAATAAATATTTATCAAATATTATTCAGTGCGTTCTTTTGATATTTGTATATTAAATTTTATTCGTCATATATATAATATATATATATATATATATATATATATATATATATATATAAATATATTATATATAATATATAATAATATAATATATATATATATTATATTATATATATATATATATTATATATATATATATATTATATATATATATATATATATATATATATATATATATATATACTATATAATATATATATAATATATATATATATAGTATATATATATATTATATATAATATATATATATATATATATATATATATATGATATATGTTCCCTTCAATCGAAGCCGATTTTCGGTCACCCCTTGAATTACATTTCTCCAAACATTAAACATTTATGTTCTTTCGTTTCCTTAAAACTCGTCCTGGTCAGGCCGAGATCACTTTTGATCGCGTCGGACCCAACGAATCTATTAGGTGTTCCTCTTTTTCCTACTTCCACTTATCATTTCCCAATATGGAGTAACTTCTACGTTGATCACTGTGTATGACTGAACGAATTACAAAAACCTTTGCTCCGGCCCCCCCCCCCCGGCCCCCCCCCGGCCCCCCTAGTGATCCTGCTTCCAGTGAAGTCTCGGCGTTGATGCGATCCAAGACTCTTTGTTGGACATCCTTGCATATCTCAAGGAATGCGCAAAACCCGTCTCCAGCACCACATCTCGAAGGCATCGATTCTTTTCCTGTCTCTTCCTAACAGTGCAAGTTTCCGCAGGTAGCTACTGGGAAAATGATCTCGCCGACTAGCCTGCTCTTGATTGCAGTGCTGATGTTTCTACTTTTCCAGATGACCTTCATGCTCATCATCGTCCCCGTCCAAGAGCCAATCGTCGCTTTATTTTCAGATGTAGTGTTCCCACTTTGGTTAATACTGGATCCGAGAAATATGAAATTTTGGACTGTCTCAATTTCATCATTGTTGATCTTTATTCAACATCTGCCGTTTCGGAGTGTCATCACTTTTGTTTTCTTTATATCCAGGCTTAAACCTACCTTCTCACTTTCGTCTTTAACTTTCAAGAGAAGTCGTTCCAAATCTTGCTTGCTTTCGGCTAGTATGGTTGTATCATCAGCGTATGTAAGGTTGCTGATGTTCCTACCGCCAATCTTCACTCCAATACCGATGTCTTCTGGTATTGCCTTTCACAGGATTGCCTTGACATATAAGTTGAAAAGCTGTGGTGATAGAATACAGCCCTGCCTCATTCCTGTCCCGGTTTAAAACCAATCCGTATCACCTATTACAGTCTCTTTACTACTGCCTCCTGGTCAATGGAAAGTGGAAGGATATATATATATATATATATATATATATATATATATATATATATATATATATATATATATATATATATATAATATTATATATATATATATATAATATATATTATATATATATATATATATATATATAATATATATATTATATAATAATATTATCCTCGTCATAATTTTCCTCAAAACTACAGTATCAAAAACAATTCAAACCTTCGCCTGTCCTTTGGTGTTTCTTTTTTCACTGAATTTTCTTGGAAGAATCACATTGGTTTTCTTATACTGTGCAGGTTTTTACGAGGGTTTAGTATTCTGCGGTGCCTTTAGAATTTGTTTCACAACCACCTCGGTTGTTTGATATATATATAGATAGGGGGGTGTCATTGTCCTGTATTTCTACGATCCGAATTGGTTTAAATCATACAGCTACTTCTTGAAGTGGATTTAGGCCTTTTCGTTTTATCATCTCGAACTACTCTTTACCAATCTCTATCTGACCATCGAACTCCTCCATTACT
>JABUQX010021201.1:12500-30000 GCA_015478945.1 Trachelipus rathkii | reverse complement strand
TAAGGGTTAATTTTTAAATTATATTAATAACTTTTTTATGTTTGTGTTTATTCAAAAAAACATTCAATTTCCATTTTTCAGTAAGTTTTAACAAATTTTAGCTACTACCTTTTATGTTTTAACATGATTACATTTTACAAGAAGATTCTTTATAAAATACATATAAAGAATAAAATAATGAAAGAAGAGACCTAAATTAATCAGCCGAAAAAAAAAAAAACGCTATTACTCAAGCATGACATAATAACAATACTCCGTTTTAAGATAGATTCATTCAATGACTCCAAATATCAAAAAAATCACAAATTGTGATGCAAAAACATTAAAAGCTTCACTAGTATCTGGCAAGAGACTGTTCCTTTTTGGGGTGTATTACATTCCTACCTACACTATATAAATACGCTCTCTCTCGACTGATGAGGGAGGGCTGATAAATTATTTGCCTGCAAGCACTGATAAAAATGGAAACCTTGGCCCATTTTCATGCCACCGCATGAAAGGATTCTCTTTTGTAGGCAGCATCTCATGTTTTCTAGAGCCTCATCTCCTCTTTCACAGACTTCAAAAATTTGACTTATCTTTGCTCCTTGATGACTCGTCTCTTCAGTCTTTTACGATGAGGTTCCCCTGGTGTGATCCTATTGGAAAGTGAAAGAGATGTCAATGCAATTTCCGCCATGAACTTATCAAAGTCTAACATATCCAAATCTCCATCTTCAGTTAGGTTTATTTGCTAAAAAGCCACCATCGTCACTATCCGGTGCTGTTGCTAGGGGTTGCAGATTAAGGCGGCTTCCACTTCTCTATCTTTTTTTTTTTTTTTTTTTTTTTTTTCCCAAGCAAGCAAGCTCCTCGGTTATGCATTTAATGCATTCAAGAAGTGGTTCACCGTCGGAGGTTCCATTCTTGTGAGGTTTCAGCTAGCTTAAGGAATCACTTATTAGAACCTTTTATTTATTTTATTTGTTTTTTATTTTTGCAGTTGTCACCGCCGCTCACTGGCAGAACCCTATTCCAAGGAGTGGGTGTTGAACGCCTCAAAAATCCATCTAACGCAAAATACGCAGATGAGCACAGACGCAGGCTTTAAAGTGAGGGAAATAAAATTGAGTAGGAAACACAAGATGATGGAAGAGAATTCCACAGAACAGAGGCTGACAGGAAAGAAAAAGAAGCCCGCAAGCAACCACGTCTGGAGTACTAACATATAACACAAAACTTCATTGTGCGGACACAGCACCCTTGTTTGCTACGAGCGGCGTCGTAAAGGTGGTGTACGCGAGTGGATAGTTCCCTCGAGCACTTGCCTCTACAGTACCTATAGAAAAGGGATAAAGCACCAACATCGCGCACGCCCGCAATATAAAGGGTCGAGTGAACTTAGAAAGCAGGTGATGGTTTATAATCTCTTGACTTAGGTTCAACCTTTTCCCTAAAGATGGGTGGAGCCAGAGCCCCGCCACCACAGATATTGACAGCAGTACTCTATACAAGGGCGGATGAGACCCTTGTATAGGTGGAGTAACTGAGAAGAGGAAAAAAAGTCTCGCACTCTAAACAGAACTCCCAGTTTCTTTGAGGCCACCCTAGCAACCACTGTGATTTGAGGTTTTCAAGAGAAATATACGATTATGTTAGGCTATGAATGTTTATTCTGTAAACATGTGAGACTGAGTAAGAGCCGTCGAAAGAGACAGAAATAGTTCTAAGTGTTCTTAGAGAGAGAAGAGAGATTCTGTAGCAGTTTGGGTGTTAAAGAATTAAATTTCAGCAAGCTTGAGACGACCCAACCTGAAAAATTCTATCCAGAATCAGGCGAGAATAAGAATCGGAAAGATTAAGGACGAGAGGCAATTCTAGAAGTAAAAGATGGAGGGAATTGATATGAGTTGAAGATTGAAGGGTCGAGTCATCGACATTATGAGTGGATAGAGTTTAATGTGCAGGTGAGGAAGATCATGATGAAAAGCAGAATAAAGTAGGAGATAAAAAAAAGAACCCTGAGGAACACCACTATGAACAGAAAAGAAGAAGTCGCCCAATCAACAACAGCCGACATTGAGCGATTTGAAAGAAAAGCTAGACATAAGTAAGCAAAGAGAAGAAGGAAACCAAAGTGAGGAGCTTTGAGAGCAGTGACGCGTGCCATACCGGTTCAAATGCTTTGGATATGCAACGCCACCACCACAAGTCTTCCCTTAGTTCCTAAGGGCGGAAAACCACAATCTGTTAAATAGAGAAAGTATTGGTGCCAGTAGATCTTCTGAGCGACCGAAAGCTGTACTTGGTAAGTCAGAAAGAAGGGAAAGAGGTCCAGATGATCTAAGAAGTGAGAGTTGAAAAGGTTTCAAAGATCTTAGAAAGCAATACAAGTGAGAGCTATAGGGCGTTAGTTAGAAGGATAGAGCGGCTTCCTTTTTTCGAATAGGTTGGACATATGCGTGCTTCCAAACACTGAGGGAAATTCTAGTATTGAGGCATAGAGATTATAGTTGAAGAGGGGTGGGGTCAGCACGGAAGCACACTTCCTCAAAACTCGGAGAGGAATGCCATCCGGGCCACCCGCCTTCCTAACGTTCATAGATTCAGGAAGCTCGTGCACCCGATCAAATGAAATGACAGGGAAAAAGGGATAGGACACCTGAGAGGAGAAGGAAGAGGAAGAGAAATACCAGAATCGGCCAGGGTTGAATTAGAGGAAAATTAGGAGGCCAAAGAGATGATGATTGGCCATTTCAGTTGGAGTATAACAAACAGAATCATTCAGGAGCGAAAAAAGAGGAGGAAAGGGATGAATTTACAGAAGTTGTGTAGAGATGTTCTTTGGCAGAGGCCAGAGAGATTTGTCAGTAGGAGACACCAGGGGTCAGCGCCATTTTCGTTTAATGAAAAGTCCGCTTTTGCTCGTCGAAAGAGTATCCCTGCAACGATTTTCTAGCTGATATGAAAAATTGCAAGAGAGTGATAGGAGAACGAGAATTTTTCCACACCCGATAAGCATTGTCTCTAGCCTGAATGGCCAGGGAACAAACACGATTGAACCATGGATTTTGAGGAGAAAAATATTTAGTCCAAGAAGGAATGAACCTGCTCATCCCATTAACAATTACAGTTCCCACTTTATTGGCAGAATCTGAAGCGTCTTAAGAGTCAAAGCAGTCACTTCAATTATAGTTAGCGTAGAAGCAACGCAATTCCCCCCAATCGGCCCGATCAAGAATGCCCAGGCAGAAAAACCGATAGGAGCAGGATGGAGATGTTTAAGAGAAGGCTATTTAAAATTAAGTGAATATAAGTTGTGGTCAGATTTACCGATAGGGGCGAAGGTGGTGTATTTATAGAGAGAAGGACTAGTGGTGAAACATAGGTCAAGTGTGTTCAAGAATCGGTTGGGACGATCCGGAATGTGTGTAGGTTATTTATTTAGTTGCTCCAGCTCGTTGAGGAATACTGAATTGAATTCGGCTTCTCCCACTAAATCAGTACGAGAGGAACCCAACAATTCAGTTTCTGTACATTGAAATCCCCTAATTAGAGGACCTCAGTATTTTGGATGAGAAGAATATAACAGTCTCGTGAGAAGTAGTAAGGTAATCAAAAAAAAGGCATGAAAATCGTTCTGTAGGAGAACAGTAGCAGAAGCATAAGAATAATTGTAGTAGAAGGAAGCAAAGATTTTAAGCCACAGAAATCGAAGTTAGGAGATTCGAGATTGTCGAGACGTGTTACAGGAGTGTTATATATTTACATAGGCACATACTCCAACCTTCAAACGGAAATTATAAAATAACGTTTAGTTTTTGGATATATTAAACGATGTTGAAGGGATGTGATTCTTAGCCATCTGGTTCTCAGACAAGAGCATAAAATTAGGTTAGAGTTAAAGAGGTAGTATTCCATGGATGCAGAGTTCAGAGTGCCAGCCATTGAAGTTGGTAAAGTCAAAAGAAAGACACGCCTGTGCAACACGCACACGCACCCGCACACGCACACGCACACGCATACGCACACGCACACGCACACCCACACACGGCAAATCACAAAAAAAAAAAAAAAAAAAACAGACAGAAACAAATAGACAAAAAAAAACAAAAGAGAAAAAAAATAAAAACTTTTTTCGTACGCTAAAAACTCAATTTTTAAACGATAAAAACCCTTTAATTACAGCAAATATCTTAAAAATGAATAATGCAGAAAGTTTAAAAACACTCACGCACTCACACGCTCTCACGAAATTGCGTCCAAAAAAAAAAAAAAAAAAAAATATTGATTTAAAAAAAAAAAAAGATAAACTGTATTAAATTATAATATGGCTGTCCAAAATAGGATAAATTTTACGCTAAAAGCCCAAGTGAGAAGCGCTAAAAAATCTAAGTTAAAAAGGAACTCAGAGAGAAAAAAAAAAACATAACTTGGTAACTAGATTTATTATTGAAATCTAAAAGCTTTTCTTCATAAATTTTTCACCAAAAAAGTAAAAAGTATCGGCTAAGTATCGGCCATATTTACCGATACGCCGATACCGATACCATCAAAAATGGCCCATACTACCGATACAGATACAGATACATATCTGTATATCCCATAATATATATATATATATATATCATATATATATTATATATATTATATATATATAATACATTTATACATTTAATTTATATATATATATATATATATATTATATAATATTATATATATATATTATATTTAAAGAAAAATAATTTTGGTAATTGTTACCCAGAGGGTTGTCACCCCCGATTTTTATGAAAATCGCAGGATATACTCTAAAAAAATAATAATGAAGAATAGTGAAAACGAAAATTGTCGCTCTCTTTAGGAAAAAAAAAGTTACAGCCTCTCCAAAGTTGTTAAAATCCCATAGACTTTATCAAATGATTGTTCGATACCAGGTTAGGTCTCATTTCAGGCCCTCTAAGTCAGGTTATGATGTTTTGTTAGGTATACACAGAGAAAATCTATGTAGAATTAACAAATCTTATCATAACCTGAACTAGGATGGCCCTAAAACGAGCACGAGGCCCACTAATTTTTATTATAAGAAAGTCTATGGGAAAATTTTTAACTTTCAGAGGCTGTAACTTTTTTTCCTAAAAGAGCCTGACCCTTTTTTTGTTTTCACTTTTTTTTATTTTTTTTTTTGAGTATATCTTTGATTTTTAAAAAAAAAAAATTTTTCTTTTTTTTTTTAAATAACATCCTTAACAACTTTGCGAGGCTGTACTTTTTTTTCCTAAAGAGAGCGATGATTTTCGTTTTCACTATTCTTTATTATTATTTTTTTAGAGTATTTCCTGTGATTTTCATAAAAATCGGAGGTGACAACCCTCTGGGTAACAATTACCATATATATATATATATATATATATATATATATATATACACCTACCCACTCACGGGCAGAGCCCTAATCTAGGAGGGGGTGTACTCAATTTACGTCCGAGCAAGACGGAGCCAAGCCCAAGGAGAGAATAGCTCACATTCTCCCACCCGACGTTGCGAACCTGGGACCTCGCTTTGTTTGGCGAGTGCTCTAATACTGAGCTATCGGGCGCTTTTTTTATATAAATAAATATATTTAAAAAAAAACATATATATATTAAAATATATATATATATATATATATATATATATATATATATATATATATATATATATATATATATATATACATATACATATATATATATATATATATATATATATATATATATATACATACATAAATACATATACATAACCTAAATACATATACACATACACAACATATATATACAAATATAAATATCACTACTATTATTAATACTATCACTATCATTACTATCATTATCACTACTATCACTATCACTGCACTATGATTTAATATTAATATTGATATGCCTACACAATATTTCACAATATATTAATATTATTTACCACTATTCACTTATTATAAATATTTTCATTAAACTAATATTACACTGTATTGATTCATATATCATTATCACCACAATCACTGATATTACTATTATTATGTTTGTTATATATATTTCACCATATATTAATATTATTTACCGCTATTCACCATATTAAAAATTATCATTAACATTATTATTACTTATCATTATCACCAAAATCACTGTTATTACTATTAGTATGATAAACGATATATCACCATAATATATCACCACCATTCGCGGAAAGATAAATGTGATAGAAGGGGTTTCCAGCCCTTTGCTACCAGTGGAAGAGAATTTGGAAAATTTACTTCATATGACTCGACGATAGACTTGGGAAACGCAGCTCCACCTTCTGCAATTTAATGTTTTAAATTTCTTCTTTATAATTTTATATTTAATTATCCAAAATAGCCAAAAGAAATGATTTCAAAATTTTGTTGCTCCTCCAACCCAGATTACAAATGAAATAATTTAAATGTTTAAAATTTTACATTTTTAAATCCAAAATTCGTAATTTCTTTTTCCTTGAAATTCTAGCCACTTGAATCAAATCAAATGCTAGTTCTTTCTCTCTCTCTCTTCTCTTAAATTCAATAAAATCTTCAAGATTCCCAGATTGGACTTCATCTCTTCAATAAATTGCCTCTGACTATCTTCTTCTTGTCCATCTCTTCTCTCTCTCTCTCTTCTTGGTCCCTCTGTATTTCGCCTTCCCTCTGGTTTCCACTGAGTCCACACTCGTCGAGAGTCGATACAATATATCATATATATATTATAATATATTATATATATATATATATATATATATAAATATATATATATATATTAAGATATATATATTTATAGATATAGTATATATATATATATATATATATATATATATATATATTATATATTATTATATTATATATAATATATATATATATATATATATACTATATATATAATATTAATATATATTATATATATATATATATATATATATATATATGTGTGTGTGTGTGTGTGTGAAATGGCAGATTTCGTGTGTGAGTGGTGTGTGTGTGTGTGTGTGTGAGATGTGTGTGTGTGGCTGCGTTATTTTTACTTTTAAAAACAACGACCCAAGTTGGTTACATGTATTATTAATATTATTGGCGTTCTAAAATATTTTAATAATAGAAAAAATAACAAAAGTATTTTTTCTGATAGGTCTTCATTTATATTGCTTTTTTTTTATTTTTGTTTACGCCTAAATTAAAATATTTAATATTTGATAATTGAGAAGAAAGGATGATTAATTAAGTAAAGAACTATATATATATATATATATTATATACTATATATAATATATTGCCATATATAGTATATATATATATGTATCACTTTATATATTAATATATATGATATATATATATTATATATTATATATTATATATATATATATATATATTATATATTATATTATAATTCCAAATTTTTTAACCAAGAAAATTATTGATGTCATAACTGTAATGGAAGCAAGAAACTATTGAAACTGAAGAGAGCCGGATTGGTCTGGAAATATTTAAAATGATTAGCCGGAGCCGGAGCCGGAGCCGAGTCTGCGTTAAAATAATTAATCCTGACTCCGCAGCCTGATTCAAAAGCTTATTTAAATTTCAAAAGATAAATATAAAATTTACTTCATTCATTTATTTATTTTTGATATTTTTCTCTATGTTTATTTGATAATATACTACTTATTTCCAAAATACGTCTGCCCCATTCATCCATCATTCTTTAAAGATGAACGAAACTTAGATTCATATTTTCTATTTCTCAATGCATCCTGAACCACAATTATAGCTTTTGATGTTCTAAAAGCAATTTCCCTCAAAATAATCTGGAAAAAAAATTGTAAAATTATAGGAAGGACAAGTAGATAGCTAAAGTTGATTTAAGATATTCTGCTCAAATACAAAGAGTGGAGAGAGAGGAGAAGAGAGAGAGGATGGAGAGAGAGAGAGAGAGAGAGATCGAAGAGAGAGAGAGAGAGAGAAGAGAGAGAGAAGGAGAGAGAGGAGAGAAACTAAAACGAGAAATTTAATAAACTAAAACAACAAAACCATTCTTACAATATACAAAAGTCCGTCTTCTTAAAAAATACCCTTTTCTTTAACAAAAACTTATCTTCAAAAGCATTAATGCACTGAAAATTTATTTACAATTATAAATTATTAATAATTAATATATATATATATATATTATATATATATTTATATATATATATATAATATAATTATATATATATATATATAATATATATATATATATATATATATACTATATATATAATATATATATATTATATAATATATATATATTTTATATATATATATATGTTATAGATAATATATATATATATAATATATATATATTAATATATAATATAATATAATATATATATTATATATATATATATATATAAATATTATATATATTATATATATATATATATATATATATATATAATATTATATGTTATATATATATATATATATATATAAATATATATAGTATATATATATATAGCGTATTATATATAAACTAACCTTTTACTTTAATCTGAAGATATCTCAAACAAGAATCTGAAACATACATATATATATATATATATTATATTATAATATATATATATATATATATATAATATATATATATATATATATTATATATATATATATATATATATATATATAATATATATATACTATATATATATACTATATTATATATATATATAATATTATAATATATATATTATTATATATATTATAATATATATATATAATATATATTATATATATATATATATATATATATATATATATGATATATGTATATATTTATATTGCAAGGAAAGTTACATAAGGGATATAGAGATACAAAATATTTATATATAACTAAAAATTTTATCTCTACCAATACCAATAATTTCAAAAAATTTCATACCTATGCGATACCAAAACTGCCGATACCTTTAAACCGATCCGATACCAGTATTTTCTGTATTAAGGGCTTACCAACCACAACTTTTTGAAATGTTTATTAGCAATGGGTAATAATTAGGCTAGAACGGCTATCATTGTATGAGGCTACAGTCACAATCTAGTTGATGTTACAGTGCCAAACTTAACATGAAAACATGGACTCCTGTACACAGGAAATAATAATAATAATAATAATAATAATAATAATAATATAATAATCAATAATAATAATAATAATAATTACCAGATAATAATAAATAATAATAACAAGTAAAAAAAATAATAAAAATTAATAATATAAAAATTAATATAAATAATAAATTAAATAAAATAAATAAATAAAAGGATGTTGAGATGCTTCCAGCCTCAAGCCAACCCAGCTCTATCATTCATTGACCGCGGTGTGGATAGCGGTTAGTTTTAGGCAGGGATGGCAATTTTGGTGATTTTTTTGATTTTTTTAAAAAAAATCAATTTGTGATTTTTTTTATTTTTTTTATTTTTTACTATTTTTTCAGATTCGTAACGTCACGCGATATATAATTTGTAACTTGCAAATTATATTTCGCGTGACGTTACGAATCCAAAAAATCAAAAATATCAAAAAAATCAAAAAAATCACAAATTGATTTTTTTTAAAAAAATCAAAAAAATCACCAAAATTGCCATCCCTGGTTTTAGGTATCAAGAGGTTAGCCACAGGGGTATCCGATATTTAAAATTAGTCTATTAAAAACATTTGAGTAAAAAATTTATCATTTCTTAATCAATCATGATGTGGTACTCTATTTTTAGGGAATTTCAATTTACACAACAATGATTGGTTGGGTCATCTCACACTGATTCAGGAGGGTAGGAGCCCGAATCATTGATTCAGCATTCTCAACCCTGGAGAATCTAGACATATTCCTGATTGTCCCAACCAATTTTGGAACACTCTTGACCTAAGATTCACCGCTTTAGAGGCTATGCGTCGCTTCTTAGCAAACTTTCCCTGCGTTAATGGCTGACAGCTTTGGCTCCGCGAAGATTCTTTGACTTCTGTTAATAAATTGGGGGAATGTAATTGCTGGTGGGATGAGGAGCTTTATTCCTTCTTCGGCTAAATCTTCCTCTTCTCAAAATTCATGGTTAGATCGTGCTTATTCTCAGAGACAATGTGCATCGGAAGTGGAAAAAATTCTCGTTCTTCAATCCATCTCGTTATTTTTCATTAAGCTCCGAATCATTGCACAGATATTATTCAATGAGCAAAGGAAACTTTCACTAAGCGAACTGAGCTAACCTCCTTGGTTCGCCTACCATTCCCTTCATTTCGACATCGTGGTTTTCGGCGCTCGAGGTCTATTGGAGATATACTTTCCATCTAATAAGATATGGTCTTTGCCTTTAAGGACTATTGGGAGTCAGACCTGTTCTGTGTTTGTGGCGCTTGACCGGGTATGGTGTGCGTCCCTGCTCTCCAAATTCTTTCATCCTATTTGCTTCTTTAGTCCGGATTTCTTTCAAATCGTTCCACATATGCTACTGGTGGTGAGACCTTTTTTTCCTTCCCTGCCAATAGTACTGTTAATCATGGTTCTCTCTTGTCTCCTACCCCATTAGATCTTTTCATTAATTATTATCAACTTAGCTGTTCATCTATCCCTTCCCATTCATATGCCGATGACTCAAAACCATTTTTAATTCATCTCAAATCAGTTCCCAATTTTGCATCTAGATTTACAGTTCGTCTGAATCTTTCCGATTCTATTCTTGCTGATCTGGATAGAATTCCCCAGCGGGGTTTTATTCATCTCAAATCAGTTCCCAATTTTGCATCTAGATTTACAGTTCGTCTGAATCTTTCCGATTCTATTCTTGCTGATCTGGATAGAATTCCCCAGCGGGGTCGTTTCAACCCTGTGAAATTCAACTCTTTGGAAACTCAACTTCTACAAATTTTCCTCTCAAAGACACCTAACTTTTCTATTTTTTTTTTTCGATGTTTCACCAGTCTATCCTGTTCACAATATAAGCATCCTAGGCCTTAAGGAAACAAAAATGTTTTGGAAACTGTATATTACAACGGTTGCTAGTATGTCCTTAAAGAAGGTGTGGGTTCTGTTTATTTACAATGCGAGATTTTTCCCCTACTATCAACTATTCTAAATATACAAGGATCTCTTCCCCACTTATATGGAATACTGCTTTTATATCTAGGGGGTGGGGTTCAGGTCTCACCCAAATTTTCGATAGGGTCTAGTCAAAAACCAAAAGGCGTAGATATTCTTCCTTACTTTCCAATTCTTTTGACCATTTATCTTCAGACAAGAGGCTGGAGTTTTGTCTTTTCTATAGGTCCTGCAGCGGCATATGCTCGAAGGAACTGATCACTCGTATTCTACCACATTTACGACGACCCCGTTGCTCAAGAGGTGCAGTGTCTGCACATGAATTTTGTGTTGATTGGCAACTCCAGGCTTGCTCACTGTGGCGTTTCCTTTCCAACCTGCAGAATCCTCATTGTTTTCTGCCGAATGTAATTACCCTCACTTTAAAGCTAAAGTCTGTGCTCACCTCCGAAATCTGCGTTAACAATGTCAAATTAAGGCTTTACTTTAATCTAACAATAAAAGTATGAGAAAAATTTGTTAAAATTATTTTGATAGGAAGTCCAACTTCGAAAAATTTTCCTACTCTTCAGCTGACCTTTTTTTGTAAATTTTTCATTCCCGACTCGGACTCGGCAGCCCTGACATAAAGCACATAATAAAATTTATGCAACGCAAGGATTCAATTTTTGTTTCCTAAATATTTAAACACTGGGATTATAATTGTTTTGAAACCTTCTAATACATAAATATTTAACAAAATGTAGCGTACACAAAATTATAATTTTAACACATAGGGCTTTAGTATCGGTTAAATATTGGTCATTTTACCGATACCGATACCGATACTAACAGATTCTGCTTGATACCAATTCTCAAAAAAAAATTCTGATACCGTTACTTGGACTCCAATTATTTTATATATATTATATATATATATATATAAATATAGATATATATATAAATATATATATATATATACTATATATAGAATATATAATATATTATATATTATATAATATAATATATATATATATTATATATATATATATATATATATTTATATTATAATAATATATATATATATATATATATATTATATATATATATATATAATATTATATATATATATATATATATATATATATATATATATATAGTATATATATATATATATTATATATATATATATATATATATATATATATATATATATATATATATATATATTATATATATATATATATATATATATATATATTATATATATATATATATATATATATATATATAATTATATATATATATATATATATATATATTATATATAGTAGATATATATATTATATAATATATAATATATAATAATATATATATATATAATATATATAACAAAGAATTATAAATAAATATAATAATAAAAGTTAGCCCAATTGTAAGGTGTAGCCGGTGAATGATGCCCAACTGAGCTCCCAAAGCTAATTGGGCATGAAACTCAAGTCAAACACTCCCCTCGCCTTACCTCGCACGCGGCCGCCGCATTCAAATCATTTCCTCTTTCTAACTCACTCACACAAATTTTCCCCTCTCTCTCTCTCTCTCCTCTCTCTCTCTCTTTATATATATATATATTATATTTATATACTATATTATATATATATGATATTATATAATATATATATATATTATATAATATATATATATAAATATATATATATATATATATATTATATATATATATATATATTACTTACTATATGTTGTGTGTCGGCGAGTGTGTGTGAAGGCGCGCGTGTATGCTAATGTGGTGGACAGTTGTGTTAGTATTGGTAACTTAATTTCAAACCCATTTAATTAATGCTACTGTACAAGGCAAGTTAGTTCCGCAGTATTCTCTCAATAAACATTGATTGACAAGGAATTCTTTCTAAAGATTCTATACTATACTGAGTTATTACAAATAATATTCTTACACCTTTAGGAATTTTAAAATTAATAAAATTCCTAAAGTGTAGGATAGTTTGGTACTTTTCCATTAGACGAGTCGGTGGAAAAATCGAAAGTTTTATTTAAATGTTGAAAACTTTTAAGCTACGTTCTGCAAGAAAAAAATAATTAAAATTAAAAGAACATAACACAACATATCCGATCTTACTATACTAATCATAATTTAGAGATTAGAGTGTGTAATAAATGCTGACTAAGGTGTTCACTGGCAGACGTTATGACGAAAGATAAGAAACAAAAAAATTATAATATATATTACGTTAGGGAACATGTTGTACTATAGGTCTTTTTAATAGCTGCGTTTCCAGAAGCCCGAGTGCAGCCCGTGTGCAAAATCGACTCGGAAAACGCCTTCGAGTTGAAAAAAAATTACGTTAACCAATCAGAGAAAAGAAATTTGAGTATCTAGATCAGCTGGACAAATTGTAAACATACTCTTATACTATATGTAGTCCTATTTATGAAAGTGATACGATAAATTTAGTATCCTTAATTTAAAAGTTAACTAAAATATTAAAAAAACTTTTGGCAAGCCATTTTTGATACCATTTTTGTTAAAGAAATGTTGTTTTGTAAATAAAGTATGCCTTCCGCAGGCCCGCCCTTTATTAATCCCGTAAGATCGAGGATTTACAACGGGCGCCTTGACTGTTGACGTTTAGTGACGTTAGGAAGTGCGCAAAACGGGTCTGGGGAACAATTGCATGTGCGCCTGGTGTGCCCCCCCCGGGCTGCGAGTTCGGGCTCTGGAACAAACGCAGGCTATTAGTTTTTTCTGGATAAATAACTGGTCAAATTTCCTCGTATAAGCAAAGCAGTTGCCAAGTGCTATTTTAGATAGATGTTCATTTTTGTATTTTAGTTGCTAATTTTGTATATAAGCTTCACAAAAAAAAAAAGTTTAATTAAAATTTAAAAATGTTAAATAATACCCTATGCACTATGGGGTAAATTGAATCGATGTATTGGAGTAGTAAGGTTACGGTTTGCCGGAGAAGTCGCCGTGGGCCTGGGACTCTCCGCATAGGTCCTTCCCCACTCCCACGTTTGCGGAATTTTTCCCACATGTCCAGTTAACCCCCCCCCCCCCAATCCGCATCTAGTTCCATATTTTTCCGCCTCATATTCTCCGAGTTCTTAAGAAAGCAGGCGGCTGAATTCCAATATTGCCATTAAATGTACTAAAATGGTGTATTAATTTTGTGTATGTCAATGAATGGCAGAGAAACCTATGTCAACGGGGTCTCTGCACCTCCGACCAGTTAGTAGTAGATATATATTTAAATATTTATATCAAACCAAATATAATTTTATATTTTGTTGTCATACTTGTCTGTAGAAGTTTGCAAGATAACGGCCCCTATAAACGAAAAGAATCGGATGTTTTTCTAATTTTTTAGAAGTAAAACAATGTTAAATAAATATAATAGTAAAAAAATACAACCTTTATAATTTAGCTATCATGTGTATCTATAATTATAATTCATCAAACATAAATGCATAACAAACTTAAATACATTTTTGCATGAAATATTCCGCTTAAAAAGAAAAAAAAGAAAAAAAACAAGTTCTTTTAAAAGTTTATGACGATATATTTATTGCCTCTTTGCCAAAGGTGCGGAGCAACTTTTTTTTCATTTATCCCAACTGTTTATTATTATATTATATTATTATTATTATTATTATTATTATTATTATTATTATTATTATTATTATTATTATTATTATTATTATTATTAATTATTATATATAGGCCCTTTTTATTAAAACCAGGGGAAGCAAAGATGAATATCTAGAGTCCGGACCAGGGTTTGTCAAACTGCCTTCTGAGAATATTTCATTTGAGAGATTTTTTACGAATTTTCTCTCAATATTCCCATTAAATAAAAAAAGATATGTAATAAGGTTTTATCTATAGCTCGGTAATGTCTATAGTTACATTTACATTATGTACATATACAACTTACTCGCGCGCAGCTCGAGTAAGTTGTTACACAGCACCGCTCGCGCGCAGCTCGAGTAAGTTGCTACACAGCACCGCTCGAGCGCAGCTCGAGTAAGTTGTTACACAGCCACCGCTCGCGCGCCAGCGCGCATTTGGAGCGAGCGGTCTGCCATGCATACACGCCAGGCTGCTGTGCATTTACTCTATGGTATTATTTTAGTTTTCATTCAAATCAATAAATTTCTAATGAAAAAATAATTTAACTACAAGATAAAATAATTTTAAAAAAAAAAAAAAAAAAAAACTTTTAAGACAATAAAAAGTACACAAAATCAACTTTATGAAAGTTCAAATTTAATTTAAAATAAATAAAATCTCTTATTTCTGATTTTTTCCTTGGATCACATTAGAATGTATTTACTTAGTTTTTTTACCAATTTAAACAAAGTTGAAAATTTTTATTGGTACCCTGGCTTAATAAAAGGGCCCATTATAAATATATACTATATATATATATATATATAATATTTATATTTGTAATATATATATATATATATATATATATATATATATATATATATATATATATATATATATAATATATATAATTATATATATATATTATATATTTATATATATATGATATATATAATATATATATATATATATTATATATTATATATATTATAATTATATATCGTTATATATATATTTTATATATATATATATATTATATATATATATATATATATATAATATATATATAATATATATATAATATTATATATATATAATATATTATATTATATATATATATATATATTTTAGAGGTGCTACCGGAATTCCGCCGGGAATTGACATTTCTTCCGGTTCCGGTATTCCGGCCGGAATTTTGGAAAATTCCGGCGGGAACCGGAATATTACTAATCTACTTCTGAGAAAAAAAATTGATGGAAGGGATTTATTTTACATTTAACCAAACCCATATTTTAACAAAAATGTAATAGTAGCCTTGTGTAGCATCCATACAGTGGATTACATATCTACAGTAAAACTGTTCACCAGTATTGGGCAATATTTTTAAACGTTTTTCCTCAAATATATTTCCTGCTCTGAAAATGAAAAATAATTTCTCCTGATAATGGGGGTGAGACTTGGAAAGGAGAGTTAATTTGTGGGCTGAGGTACGTGCTATGTTTGTAAATTTAGCTTTGGGTACTTTCCCCCCAATTAAGTAATTCTTTCTTTTCCCAGATTAGAAAATGATTTTTCTGGTAAAAAAAATTTCCAATTTCTTTAAGAATTTCACCCTTTGAAGAGCCACTGATTTTTCTTTTTTTTCCTTTTACACTAACTGACTCGCTGTCACTTTAACTTTCTCAAACTTATAAAAAGTAACTTTCAGTAATTTCTTTTCATAATGCTCCTGATGATTTTGGAGGGTACTTGGCAAATCTTAAGGTTCATTGTAGATTAAATAATGCTTCGTGTCTGAAAATGGCATGGATGACTTATCGCCCTGAACCCTTCTGTACTGCTACTACTATTATTTACTTTCTACCGTTCAAATTAATTTGCATATTTGCTTCAAGCAATCCATTTTTTCTACTCAATTCTCTTATGTCATTAGAAAATAAAGTCAGTGGGGTCTTGGGTCTACTACAGTACTTTAAAACCAATTATCTTTGTTTTGATATATGGATCTATTTGATCCTTTTCTTCTTCCCATTTTTATTCATAAATATTAAAACTCTAATGCCTTCTTTCATCTCTTCCTTCTTTTAAAGTGCTGAACTCTGTTGTCATCCTTCAGAGTTTTGAGAGATATGCTGAAGAGCTCAAATATGGAGAATAATTGATGATATAATTGATATTTTGCTTTATAGTTTCCGTAACCATGAGAAATGGTTGCAAAACTCTTAGAATTTTTTCAAGTATTTGCCATTTATTAGCAAATTCTATCTGATCAGCCTTAGAAAACTTCTCGAATACTGCTGATCATAATTTCCTGTATGAAAGTTTGGTTAAAACCATCTTCTCTTACAAAATTATTTTCTACTTAGGAATAAGATTTCTTGGTTGGAAGATGGCAATAAGTTCTATGAATCCATGCTCTTCAGTGACTGTGTGAATGGCTGGTTACTCATTGCGATAAAATTCATTATTTTCTGTGATTGTTGGCTGGTCATTAGATATGCCAAATCTTTTTTTGGGGAGAAACTCTCCTCAAAACTCACTTATCTCACAGCTTGGATCTATTGCTCTTTTGTGGTTTCCCTTGTTCTAGAAAATACAAGACTCTCCCTTTTACTATTAAAATATTTGGGACTTCCAGATATTCCTTTCGATGATTATTTTCCATATGTTCATGAAGTGGCGTTGTACTAAACGTAATATTTTATGTTGAAAGCTATATAAAATACTTTTTTTACATTTCTTATGTTAAACGAAAAGTTCATAAGAAATTCGGGTTTCCGGCCGGAT
>JABUQX010021200.1:17500-71824 GCA_015478945.1 Trachelipus rathkii | reverse complement strand
TGAGTATATATTATATATATATATATATATTATAATATTAATAGAGGAGATATATATTATATACTATAAATATATATATAATATATAATATTTTGTATAATATATATAGTTCGGTTAAAGGTAATGTGTCAGATATCGATATTTTTAAACAACAAATAATCATATGGTAGTGAATTTGACAACACATTAAACAATTGTTCCCTCCAAAATAAATTTAGTATGGGAATGTTACCGTAATGATTTTTTATATTAGGTAAGAAAAATTAAAAAATCTTGACAAACGCACTTTGCTCAAAACAGATACACTCAATCTGAGTTGTTCCTTTACCAATATCTTGATTTATTTGCAAATAAATTTAAATTTATAGTTTTAGTAATTTTCGAACACGATATATAATATTAATACTTATATGAATTCGGAAATACATTTATGTATATATAAGACTTATATATATAATATAATATAATTAATAAATATGTATATACTATATATAAATATATTAATAATATTATTAAATAATATATATATATATACTATTATATAAATATATTATATTATATATATTAATTATATATAATATATTAAATAACTACTATTAATATATATATATATATATATATAATATATATATTATGAATTCAAGAATTTTTAATGCTCACATATGTAACTGAATTGAGACCTTGCAGACTCAACAGTAAAACAAATTTATATATTTGAATATCGCTGTAAAATTACTAAGGATGGATTTAATATTTTTTGTTTTTTTTTATTTTTTATTTTATATTTTTTTTTTTTTGTTTAATCATCGAAAATAAAATTATTGAATCCCCCCAATTTAGGGGCTCGTAGCCACACGGGGGACAGAGTGAAGAAGTTTCATACCGGAGGGATGTCGAAGAAACCCCACCCGAAGACTAAAGAGCGGGGGTTCGGAGACCATCCCCGGAGGGGGGAATAGTCCCCCCCGTAGTCCACCGGAAGGGCGAGAGACCCGACTACTGCCATCTTTGCGGTATATTAACCCTTATGATCATTCCTTTTAGTTAAAAAAAAATAGAAATAATTTTACTTTCAAAAAAACACTTTGTATTACTTTAACTAAAGGAAATACCATAGGGTAAGCAAAATGCAAGATGGTCGTCTTCTCAGCCTCCGTAGTGACGACGGTAGACTAATCCCCTAGGGGAATGTCTCCGAACCCCGCTCTTGCTTATTGGTAGTCGCGTGCAATGATTCCTCCGCCCATCACCTACACGGGTATGAAACTCTCACCCCCCTCTGTCCCCGTCGGCTCGAAGCCCCTAAATGGGGAAATTTTAATTTCGAATTGAAATAACAAAAAAAAAATAAAAAAATTAAATTCCTACAGCCTTAGAATTTTCCGCTGATTCTACAATAATATAATATTTGTTTTTAACTTTCTATGATGCAAGTCTAGTTACATTACTGGAGCATTAAAAAAAATCTGACCATATATATATAATATCTATATATATATCTATATATAATTATTAATAATATATAATATAATATATATATATATATAATATAATATAATAATATATTATAATTTACTATATATAAAATAAAATATTATATATAATAATATATTATATTGTTACTGATTTAGCAAGGAAAATAAATGAAATCATTAAATTGACATATATTTTATGAAAAAAATATATTAATAAATAATAAACTGATTAAACAGATAATAATGGGAAAATATAAACTTACAAAGTCCATTATGTTTTGACTAACTTTAATATGCATAGGACCTACCAATTTATTACCAAAACAGTTCCTGGCCAGCTCTACTCGAAATAATAAATCTAATAAGTACATGAAGATCCTTTAGCATGAATCACTAATTAGATAGCAATTAATGATGTAGATTTCAAAAATTAATTATGACTTTCAAAGAATACATTTTCTTATTTTTATAATTAAGGAATATTTGAATGTATATATAATTATTTCAATAAAATTTCTCCACATAAAACATAGTTGATATATTATCAAGTATTAGAGTCAGGCAGCTCTGTGGTATCTTGATGCAAAGGGCTAAGTGCTGACTACTAAATTATATATATTACATATATTAATAATATATTATATATATTAATATATACTATAATAATATATTATTAATAATTATATATATATATATAAATATATCTATAATAATACTATATATATTATAATAATAAATATATATATTTATAATTATATATTATAAATATAATATGACTATATATATAATATTAATATATACATATATATAATATATTAAATAAACAGCTTAATATATATATATATATAACTATATTATAATATATAATATATAATTATTAATATATATATATATATACTATATTATATATATATATATATATATATAATATAATGATTATTATATATAATATTATATATAATTTAATTAAAATATTAATATATTAGGATTTTTGATTTAAAGCCACAATCATATCTCGAAAATACTAACAATAGCTACCGAGGAAAAGTAATTTATATCTTTATGGTAAATTTATGAAAGTTTTGTCGGAAATTAAAAATCAAAAAAAATATATTAAATATATCTACAAAGCAACAACAGCAACATACCATTTTTCATTTTGAATCCTATGGTAAATTATACTATAGAGAAAGTGTATAAAAAAAATAAAAAAAGTAAAAAATTATTGTTAATTAATAAATTATAATTAATATGATTAGAAGGCCATTTTAGTAAACCTTTTATTGGTTTCTCGTTAAATAAATAGACTTTCTATTTAAATTATGCTTATATTATTTTTTATACTAAAGAATACCCAAGTTATATACCGCACCTGATAGCAGGAGTTCAGTGTCATCTCGGCCTTCGGAACTACGGTTAGGGACTAATCACCCCCCTCCGGGGATGGTCTCTCCGGAACCCCAGCTCTTTGGCATTTGGGATTATCGGAGGGATTCCTCCGCCCATCCTTACGGAGTATGAAAACGTCACCCCTGTCGTTACCCTCGCTCAGGACCCCTACCATTCCGAATTATAATACCTTTACTAAATAAATATATATATAATATACTTACTGTTCCCTGCTCCTAAAACAAAAAAATAGCCATATTTATATCTTATTATTATTAATTTTTTTTTTACATTTTCCTAAACTAAAATATTAAAGGATTCCAAAATATTTGCCAAATTGTGATTCTGCTTGAGGGTATGTGAAAATATGAATTTTTTTTTTGATTTTATTTTTTGATTTTTTTTTATTTACAGTTTTACTCAATAAAAATTTTGCCAGATTCCACATCACATAATATTCTTAATTTCCCTGTATAGCTAATTGTAGTTTTTAAAGATATGCTATCGTGATAGTTGTGCAATTTAAACAAATATCATCCACTATACTAATTATATTTATAATATAATAATTATATAATAATATACTATATATATAATATATATATATATATATATATATGTGGGATAGTTTTATATTTCTAATTAATAATGAATATTAAAATATATTTAAAATATATATAATATTATAATTAATATATACTTATTATATATATATAATATATAATTAAATATACTACTATATAATGCCTACACTCGCACATATGTAGATGGTGACAAAGGTATCGGCGAATCTTACAAGCTATACTAAAAGAGACACACTACATATCTCAAAAACTACAATAGGTATAGGGAAAAGGAATACACTTGTTGGCAAAAACCATATATATAAAAAAATTAAGTGCGAAAATGTAAAAAAAAAAATCTATAAAAAACTACAATAGCTACAGCGAAAAAAATAGAATGGTTTTTGTAGCAATGGTTGCAGTTTGATTGTACTTCGGAAAAAATGAAAAAAGAAATATTAAAAGAAAAAAATGTTTGATTATATTAATATTAAAATAATGTAATCTTATAAGTTAATATTGCAATTAATTTTGGTAAAGTCTGACCCTACTTCATAACCTCTAACTCCACAGTTAACAATAAACTAATATAACTTTCTTGTACACGTTAATAGTTAACTTTCAAACATAAATAGCAATATCCACACCAAAGTATACCGTCTACCATCAGAAGGAGTTCAGATGTGCTCTCGGTCCTTCCGAGGACACTACGCTTGTAGAGGACTCTTCACCCCCCTCCGGCGTCTCTGAAACACCTACGCTCTTTATGTAATCGTGTGTGTGAGTCTCGGAGTGTGTGTCCGCGCTCTCCTCCGACAGTTGTAGCGAAACGTCCACCCTGTAGTTCACCGTCTCAGCTGGTATTAAATTTTATTACATTGCACCGCTGTAATAACCACTTATCAAATATAAAGGTGATGGCATAGTAGTATAATATATCAACAAAATAACGTGTATATTTTACTTACTTATTATCATATATATCACTAGTAGTACACACATTCAATAAGATCTTTGAAATATATTATTAATAGGTAGATAAATATAGAAATATAATACATATTAATATATTACTTTATGTATTGACGTCTTTCCCCGCTTTAATGGCTGTTAGTTTCTATTCCTAATATAAATAAAAAACCAAATATATATATTTATGTTTTTTTCATTTATTACTTAAGAAACTTGGATCAGAATTTAAACATGTAAAGTGTGTGATTGTAGTTTATTTAGATTTAACTATAGGCTTATAGGATTAAAGGCATTTGATTACATTAAACAAAAAGCTTCTACAAGAGATACCAAACAATTTATATCTAATTGACCACTGGGATGTATAGATTTTATGAATGAATTATGCAAATGGATACTCTCTAGATTTAACTGGATTGAGGCATAGTAAGTCCGACTACATCACGGTCAAACTAATAATATGAGTACAAATAGTCTGATATGAATACAATAATTTTACATAAAAATTGAATGAATATACAGATATATATCTTGCTGAAAGAAAAAAAATCTAATGATTGTATGACGTAGAATCATGATCTCATTTGACGTGTAGAAAAGAATATAATTAATATTAGATAATACTATATATAATAACTATAGTTGATAATTAATGTTTATCGACACTTCATTAATACAGACGAATCGAATGTGTTGACAAACAATCAGTATAAAATGCAAAAATAATCGAACTTAAAGAGAAATGAAATGTGAAGTCTATACAAAAAGAAGAACAGAAATACTCGAGCCAGGAAAAAAATTCAAATTATACCGATTAAACCTTTATCTAAATACCCACATCATACTCACCAAAACAAGCCCATAATCTTAATATATCACATCACGGTCACATAAACCAAACCAATATATACTAAATGGAGATATTTGAACAGATATATATGAAGTTCCCAATAATTTTCATATGGAATAAAATTTCTCGACAGAAAATACTTCTAATCCTTAATACCCACTAAGTATAACTATAGTAAAAATATAAATATATTTAGAATAATAATCTCACCCACAAAGTAAGGGCACAACCATATCGACTGCCCACTACAGATATATATTATAATAAGATAGAATAACCGCTAAAATATAATCTATATACATATATAATACCAATAAATTACTATAAAATAATATAATACAATTATATATAATATAATATATAATATAACCTTAATGTAAACTTTATCTTGAATATATGTGTTGTACCTTTATCTGATATATAAAACATATCAAACTAGATATAATTACCATATAGATATAATACAGCCTATAGCTTCTAGGTAAAATACGAACATATACGTGAAATAAATAAGAGTATACAATATAGTAAGTATTAGGCCCCACTAGCGTTGACGGATACGAATAATATCCCACATAGTATATTAATATTATAACCTGACCTGATAAAGTTGCCCCGGTATATAGATAATACGATTTAAACTTTCGAACTATCTTTTGTTAGAGTAAGTCAAGCGGATCACGCACCATGAAAACAAATAACGGATATATCTCGATTTAAGCTAATAATACGTATTAGATTAATATATAATACACTAAAAGACGAGTATAGTTATACAAAGGAAATAACACGAATTACTGTATTTACCTTGTTTTGGCTTAGTATCACTAGAAATTAATTTTGGCATGTTATGGTTCACAATGCACTATAGACGAGCCGCCACTGACACATATAGTCTAATATAAAGTACAACCTCCACTGTTTATATAGTATTAAATCAATTATAGAAGTTGCGCATTATACTAAAACAACATACAACTTTCCAGAACGATGATATCACAAGTACACATAACTTATATGAGTCAATGTTTTAATAAAACTCATCAAGAAAGAAGAGATGCGCACAAATAACTAATAGCGCCAGGCTCATATTGCGTCCAAAAACTTACAGAAAACAATGGTTCCTAGAAAAAGACGTTTCTCAACTAAAAAGTTTGAACGTTATAATTATTTTAACATAATAAAGTAATATTGAAATAAATTAACCATATATATATATATTATTAACACTGAAATTATATTAATCATATAATTCAACAACTACTACCCAGAGACAAGATAGTTAGCCTGGCTATTAATGAGACTATAAGTAAGTGTAGTCTACCCTAATGAGAGCTTGTCACACTTTAGGCTGCTTGAGACGTTAGTCTACCAGACTCTACCTGAGTCCTCGAGAGTGTCATCCAGCCAGTTCTTTATTCCACCCAAAATTTAATTTGAAAATATGCTGATCGAAACTATTAATCCATTAGAAGACCTTAATCACATTACTAAGCACATTCAAATGGATACCACAATATCCATACATCGAGATCAACAAATACTTAAATATATTCCATTACTTTGTAACTTTAAACAGCTCGTAATAATTTTCGTTTTCAATCCAATCTAAAATTATAACTTACAATGCAATCGCAGTACAGTGAACAGCTGAGATGAAATTTCTCAGTTACGGCTAACACATCCCTTAATCAATGATTACTTTTGCATTTTTATTTCAGAGAATCTAATAAAATATCACAGTCATATTTCACCTTAAATCTATAATAAGGTAAGCTTCATAAGTAAAAAGTGAAATCATAAAGTGAATATGAGCCATTGAGTATCAAGAAGTTGCTTTCTAAAGAAACCCGTAAAGATTCTTACCAGACGCTGTCAATTTGCGAATCCTATACAAATAAGAGCACCAGTTTCTCATAAAACAAGGACATTATGTACAATACTCCAACAACACCACATGAAAAATTAGCGAATTATGGTTTCAACACTCACTAACTTCTCTTGAATCTCTATGGAAGTCCTGCATGTTAAAATCAGCATTTTTTATAAAAACCCAGACAAAGTTTACGTTTAAAATCAGTTCGACAAATAATTTCAAAAACCCTACTTCTACCAATAACCTACACTTTAACAACTACAAACCTTCCAAAATGCTAATTTAAAACGCACTCACTAAAAGCACCCCTCACAAGACGAATAATTGGGTGACAAACCAATATGATCATTAATATTTCTTGGGGAAGTTAAATTTGATTCATCCTTTGAATCAGTACCCAGATATCCCAGCACATAAGATGTCTGGCCGTATTCGACTAGATTGGTCTACGCATATATCAGCCATCAAGGCACTCTGGAAACTGGGATTACTAGTTCACAAACTTCTGAAAAAGCTAGGAGTAAAAAAATTTGTAACCACCACAGTCAGACCTAGATTCTAAATAGAAATTCGAATACTTACTTAAAACGATGAATAATAGGATTATATAACTCTTGTTACGATGTACCCTGTCAAGTCTCACTTAGGCACAACTAAAAATTTGAGAATGACAGGGTCAATCCAATGCCTATGAATATTTAAAAAGGTCACCATTACTGATAACTCATGAGATGATCGTATTAAGAGGAATGTCAGTGCATAATAGAAATATTAAAAAGCCACGGGCACCATGATTTTTTTAGACATAATACACTAGATTAAACACTGTTTTATTGCATAGCAAGCCTCTTGGAACCAGAATCCTTGGCTCACACTATAATTGATATATACAATCTAATCTTCAAATGCTGCATTTTCTTATGACCCTTGCATGCAATTAATAAAAGGTAGGTGAAGAGTGACGGCATGGATAATGCATTGAACACAACAAAAAGACAAATAGGACTTTTGTGTGATACATAATTGAGGTCATGACACTTAGATAGTACTCTACACCCTTTGATCTCCTAAATTCATCACATACAAAAATAAACATTTCAGCTCTATAACTTAGGTTATGGTACTTGCACTATTGATCACGATTTAAAATGCAACTCTCTTTGAGGTATATTGAAGAGTTTTTGTTTGTAGTGATCAGAATATTAAAAGGCTTTTTTGCAAGGTATTCTTGGAAAACATTGGAAAGGGTCATCAAATAACACTCATTATATTTATTTACTTCTTTACAAATTTACAATAATTTATATATTCAAAATATTTTTCAAATTCGTATCTAATGTTGTATTATAATTGACATTTTTATTATAAAAGTTTAATGTAGCAAAATTACTAAATTCCTGAGAAAGGAAAGCATTGGAAATTCTCGCAACCTACAGATCACTTACAACACTCTCTCACATGTTTCCACAATACTTTAAATTGTTTCGCGAAGGGAATTGATTTAAAAAATATAACCCGCTGGTCAGAAGGTCGCTGGGTTTATCAGGTTGATAGTTAAATTATAATTATGTGTTATATTTACATATTTGAGTCATCACACAAAAATATTAATCACTTTTACCTAAGTTTATTAAACCTAATATCGTCTCTGTGCCTTAGTATCACGCCGTTCAAAGCCACAATTTAAAAAATACATATGTAGAAGTCCAACCTTATATGTACATATTTCAGATAAAATATGAGAAAGTAAAGAGGTCTAAAATATTGGATATGGCATTTAAAGCTATAAGAGGTACATCCTAAAATTCTAAGTTGTGTAAGTACACCATCATAGTCTCCCTTTATTACTAGGTATTACTTAGACCTTGGCAAACAAAGTTTATTTATTCTCACTTACAACCGATAATGCAACACAACCCATAAAATTAGCACAGAATCATGTCACTAAAAAGTATAATTCAGACCATAAGAAATTCACATTTCATTACAAACAAACGTGACGTAGAACTTAACAATAACTTACTCAATTCATTTAATAAATCCTTCCTATCAGTTTAACCCCATTCAATATACAATTCCCCAGTAATTTTCATAACCATTCATTTTTTAGCTTCTTACACAAAAACACATTTCACAAATAATTCTCAGTAATGTTTATTGAAAAGACATATCGTGGAGATAGTAACATTGAAAGTATTCAGAAAAATATACATGATCGATTAATGTACTACACAACCCTAAAACATACTACGAACACATGCAAGGAATACTTCTTTAAAAGTTAGCAATTATAACAGTAATACACTCAAAAGCACCTTTTACATACTCATTTTAATGCTCCACATTACCTCCATCACATTTCTCAATAACTTACCACACAAACTGAAACTCAAAATTAACATAAATAATACCAAAGTGCGAAGTTCAAACACCACACCTGTGTCATTCTTTCAAATATAACGTATAGTACAACTTTCATTCTTACTGAAATTATCTGACCTGAAAACAGATGTGTAATACAACAAAAAATTAGAAAGACACATACCCTACACATATATCAACTCAATATAGGTTAGGATAGGTTACTTAACTAATACTAATGGAGAAATGAAACAGGTTATTACGGGAAGTTTAGAAAAAGATTAAATCAAATTTTCAGGAACAACACCTAGAAACAAGAATTTAGTTATTATCAATATCAGTCTCTTAAATATTGAATAGACAAAAGGCTATGTTTAAATGTCACTAAGGAACAAATAATTATTATTCACTAAATACCAACAAGTAATTTAAAAGAGGAAAGTTCATCAAAATCCCATAAACCGACATAAGAAGCCTGATATTAAGAAGACTGTCTTATAATATTTTAAAAGAGCAACTAACATGGAATGAATTAGTGATCTGCTCCTCACTTCTTATTATAGGTCTGTGAAGTATAAATATATAATCACATCTCCTAAATTGGCTTTTCACAATTCAATTATATATTATCTTGCAAAATAATTGAGAAAAAATTTAATATATAACAATTCTACAAGTCCTTTTTGCTATAAGAGAAATAATAAACTTTATTTAATATACTCAAAAGAAAAATATCAAAAAATTTGAAAAGACAACATTATTTAATTTTATCTTCATATTGAAATGACACTTTTTGCATCCTGGAAGAAAATACAAATATCTTTAATTTTTTAATATCAGATGTAAAAAAAAACAAATCTAAGAGCTAGATCAAATGATCCACTCTTAGTAAGAGAATACCACACTCTCCACATGGAAAACACAAAATTACAAGTCCCAAGTTCCTACTACAGACGAAAATGGTCAATGAATAATGTTTACCCTGTTGTTAAGGATTCCTAAATTTAATAAGAATTTCAAATCCAACTAAAAATGGATCTTAATATTAATAAAACAGCACTCCTCCCTCCTTCTATCAATGAGACTGCTATTCACCTTTACAATTACTTCATAATGATATCGATCTTACTGTCTAATAAAAATTTTGTGAAACACTACTATAATATAAAAATCATTATTCTACTAAGGTAAAACAAAACTTCACAAACAAACTCATATCCTAACTAAATTAACCAAGACAGAAACACACATTGAAAAAATTCTAATAGCCTACACTAAAACCATCTATGTCAAAACAATCTATCTCATGTCTCCCAACGTATAAAACAAAAGAATCAAGCTAAGAAAAAAAATACCGATTATTTACTTCAAAATTTTCACAGCCTCTAATATCTCCATTGCCAGTGCATTCTATAATTTAAATCTTAAATCCAATTGTCACACTGAGGATAAGGCATGCTATAAACAACTTCAACCTCAATTAAATTGAAACACCAAAACAATTGCTTGAAAAATTCGCTGTTTGCACCAATGAAAGTACTTGAAATTTACTGCCTGAATTCATGCTAAATTAAAGAAATAATTAAACTAGAGCTTAGGAAATAAATAGAGGTAAAGGCTTAGAGTTCTTCATCTCTACGCCCATGAATTTATGGATTACAGGTATATCAATCATTCAGACATATAACTAAAAAATTTATCAGCAACAGATAGCATATAATACTATACACTCTAATGATATATATAAGATTTTTTAACACAAATAAATCGCACATCTCACAAGATAACATTTAGAGAGTCTAGCTTTAATTTAAGTTCAATAGCGTATAGCTATTCGCCGCTGATTATGTCATCGCCTTGTAACAAACATATCCACTTCTAAATTTAAAGCAATAAATTATCTCTTAATATATGATTATTATAAACCATCCTATATCACCAAGTACCTAACACTATCCCACTTTACTTCACACCTAACCAATATGTCAACATAAGAAATGCTTAAGAAACACAAGAATTACCAACTATTTTAACAAATAATTCACAACAATAGAAGATTATAATATTCAGCCTTCTTACGGTAATTAAGTTATATTAGAAAACCGTATATGAGTATATCTATATCAATACATACTTCTACTAAGTATGAAAAGAGCACAAAATATCTGCTACTAACTCTATGAAAATATCGATCTTTCACAAGAAAGTACAAATATCGTGATGACAATTATCTCGGAATACAAAATATAAGAAACTATTTACTGGTCTGAAAATTAATTTTAGAAAGAATAAACAAAATTATAATGAGTTAAAATTAGATTCTGAGTAATAAAAAAACTACCAAACCTCAACACAAAAACTTGAATATACTTCTTGAAAAATATTTAAAATAATAAAAGCTGCGATAACACTAATAAGCAAATATGACCAAAGTGATCATTAGGCCTTATACACAATCAGGCAACTATATTAGAGATAGACATAGACCTACAACTTTATTACCCAAAACACGTTTACCTGGCCAGCTCTACCTCAAAGATAGAAAACCAATCAATCACAGAATAAATTACTTTGCACTTTGAACAGCTCGACAAGAGCTACAGCATCAATTATGATTAGAAGTTTACGATATATATGAGATATTAGACTTAGTTTCGATAACAAGAATAAGTGAGGCATCTGATTCAGTAATATTTTAACTTTAAGCGAAGTATTCAACAATATAAAAAGAATCATTAATAAACAATTATCCAGATTAATATTTTCTCCAACCAAACCAACACACATCAAAATTAAGTGTGCATATTCAAATATATCCTGTATTAGCCTCTACCATCATGCAGAGTGATAGGACATTGCGACCTCAAGATGTATCCTATTTTACTCAATTTTTCTTGCACTATACTTAAACTAAAGTCATCAAGCGATTTTTTGCAGAACGATGACACAATACTAACTTTATCAGCTTCGTTTTATATTAATATTAAATTCATCTGATTATCAGATCGTAATTTAGTGTGAAGTCCTTTGAGACCGTTAGAACACACTATATTCGCTCGCGATGCGATGAAACTGAGGAGTTCTAATATATCATAACAATTTCGAGACAAACTAAAAATGTTATGTAATTTATATATCACATATACAAGAAAAAACTTTAAGGTTATGATTTATATATTTTACAAGAGTATGTGTATGACTTTGAATTAGCTGAGGGTATCTTAACAACACACTAAGTAAATACACATATTTCTATCTAATGATTTCCATCATATTATTTTATGATTTATTTTAACCTCCCAATATCACGTTTAATAAATATGCTAAAATCTAGAAGCTTACTAGAAGTACCTGTGAGGAAAATGATATATTCTATCCACACCTTGCCAAATCTTTTACATGTAACCCGATATATATAAATAAATAATAATATATACAATAGCAAAACTTTACTGTATATTTATACCGCACCAACTCTATTATAGTTAACTTCAATAACTAAACCGAACACCGACTAAAACATGCCTAATACTTAAAGAATTAAAGTTACAATATATATGATAGAACCATATAGATAATCGACTGGATAATTATTATACTTTAAATTTCTAATTATATAGTAATATATAATATACTATATATATTATATATATTCTAAAAATATAATTAATAATATATCATATTAATTATATTATTAGGCTAACTCACATAATTTGTTAAATAGTATTATTTGATAGTACATATGATATATTAAATTATATCATAATAATAATATATATAATTATTAATATATATAATATATATATATATAATATAATTATATATGTATATATGTATAATAGATTTTTTTAAAATATTTTTTATTTAAAAAATAACAATATATTATAATAATATATATACTACATTATAATATATTATATATATATATAATATATATATTATAAACTTATATATATATACTCGATGACTGTGTTATATTATATAAAATATATAATTATATATCTATATATAATTAATATATAATATATATTAAAATATATAATTAATATATATAATAATAATATATATATAATATAATATTATATTAAATAATATATAATACTATACTATATATATATATAAGGCCTAATATTATATATTATAAATATATATATTAATATAATAATATATAATAGATATTCATGCAAAATATATAATACTAAATTCATAAAATGATTAGAATTTTAAATTAAAATTATAGTAAAATTATTATTAATTTAAATACAAAAAATATTATGATTAATATATAATACGTAATAATACATATATAAATAACAAAATATAATATCTTATATTTGAGAAAAATTAATATAATATGTAAAGTTTACCAAAGCCAGTTAGCCACTCTATATTACGGTTCGAACATAACATAATTATTATTATTTAAAAATGTATAACAACAATATATCAAATAACCTACGTAATTAATCTGTAAATAATAAATCACATCGATTATTTAATAATACTATTACCTCATAAAACGATAACATATTACCAATATATATAATATATATATATAATATATATATATATAATATATATAATATATATATATAATAATAGATAATATATAAATATAATATATATATATATATACTATTATAATATATTAATAATTAATATTTAATATATATATATATATATTACATATTAAACAATTATAAAACAAGTTTCAATATATATATTAAATAAATTAATATAATATATTATAATATATATATAAGATAATTATAATATTATATAATATAATATATAGTATATAATATAAATATATATAATAGAGTGATAGCCAAGGTGGTTGAGAGGGTTTAGAAATCCATACTCCATAATTGTTTTAACAATAATATTAATATATATATATAAATAATATAAATTAGTAGAAATACCGTCTTAACTTAATTTTATATAATATATATAGTGATGATTAATAAATATAGATTTCCTTTGAATGATTAAATATTTATATGTAAAAGAGGTATAAACCCATATATAAAGAGAAATTATATATATTATTTTGCTTATTGGGCAAAAGTTGTTAAATTATTTTGATTGTGTGATAGTCTGTAAAGTCTAACTCAAAACAGTGAGCAGAGTAGACTTCTCCTACTGATATGCGATCTTAATAGTGAGAATATATTTTGAAATAATATTCTGCTCCCTATCTTTATTGGAAACATATTTCGAACTATAATGAGAAGAATGTGCTCGAGTCGCGCCTGCACTACCCTATATAACTGTGTAAATGAATGTCTTAATAGAGAAAAGGGATTCTCTAAAGAATAGAAAATGCAACGCTAAAGTGAGTCTCAAAGCTCTTCTTATTTTCATGCTAGCCAATTGTTATTGCTCAGTACATTGAGATTAAATGTCTTTTATAATGAGATATAGCAATCAAGTATACACAAATAAATAAATAAACTCACCAAAATTGAAAAATAATAAAATGAAAATTAAAATCACACTCACTCTCAGAATTAAATAATTTTACATACGGAGAATGAGATAATGAGAAATGTGAGAATTAATACACACACGAAAAGAAGAATGCTTCCATAGTATACAACAAATTGAACGAATAAGAGAAGACTATATAGTATAGATCAACAATTTCATGGGACAACCTCATGATATCGGAAAGATCGCGCAATGACTAACATGATATTAAACTTTTAAGTAAAGAGTTAGAGTAAGTCTAAATGTCGTCGACCACTTTCCAAAAATACCTTATCAAATCTTATTTAAAAATCATTATTTATTTATCTTTACCTTCACTCTATTCAATACTGTACTACTCATGTCACGCTACTATACATTCCTAAGTGACAGCATACTATGTGACTTACTTTAAGTCTAATTAGTTGAACTAGCAAAATCTACTAGCTCTTAAATCAATTATTGATCAGTAACCAAATACATTTCAATGGACTAAGTCAAACTGCTTAAATCATTAGTTTTACAGACAATGCTCTTTAATCTATTATGAACAGCATAATTCATAGTCTATATCATTTATTGAACAAGCAAACTGCTCTATAACTATTAGTGACAGCAAATCGCATACTAAATATAATATTGTAAAAATAAAAAATATGTGATGACACTTTTCAAAAAGATTAATTTCGATAATAATATCGATAAAAATTTGTCAAGCATGTTGAGAAAGTCACTGCAACGTGAAATTTTCAGTCTTAGTTAAGAAGAAATGCATAACGAAAAGAAATAAGCAATTTCAATCGCAATTTTCCAGAATTAGAACCGTGTCATCAGCGTTTGCATCGATGTCTGTCAGCAAAGATCAACATATCATAACCAAATTAAGTGCATTAAAATAATTTCTATGCGATATATTCATAATTACAATAAATATTGTAAATTTTGTGATAAAATTAATCACTCATTGCTAATCAATAAAGTTCAACAACTGTATTATTTTCAGGACTTTCTAATAATATTCTAAACTCACAATGTGAACTCCAGTAAGGAGATATTTCTATGTTCTGAGATTAACTCAAAAAATATACTTTCAATATATTATAATACGAAAGAAAGTAATAGATTTAATGACATTATAAAGGAAATACATCAGAACCATATCATACCACTACATAAAAAGTCTAATAGTTTAATACATCAATTACCTTATTGATGTATAAAGATGCCTAATAAGATTAATAGTGTATATAATATTAAACATAATATATACATGTTATATAATTGTAGATAATATACATATCTTATTATAACATATTATTAATATAAATTATATAATATATATATATTATTAATATATAATATATATAAATATATATAATAATATATATATATATATAATATATAATATATATATATATTATATATACTAAATATATTATAATAATATATATGTTATATATATATATATATATATATACTATATATAATTATATAACTAATCTAAACTATATATATATTAAAAAAAACCAATAACACACAAAAAAGTAAGAGGTTTTTTACTTAATACATAGATAAAAAATAACTTACTATTAATAGCTCGATTTATAAAGCCTTTATGTAATTCCAATAATATATATATATAATAAATATATATATATATACTATAAATATATATATATATATATAATTATAATATTAATAAAAGAAAAATTTAAGTATATAATGGTACTAAATTTCTCAAGTTATAATGGTACTAAATTTTTCAGTTTTTCGAAGGATTAATTTTCAATGTGTAGTATTTCAATTTGCCGAATTTCAAATGATGGATTACATAAATTAGTTATAGTATAGTATATAACAAAAGACAAAAATGCAGATACCTAAAAATTACATATATTTATTAAGTGAAATTAATTAAATAATAAAATAATAAAAATATAATTCAAACTAGAAATCAGAAATAGTATATTTAATACATTAAATATAAATATATAATTATATTTATTTTATTTCTATAATTGAAATATTTTAAGTATATCATATAATAATTTTTGTATTCAAATTAATTATATTTATGATAGGTCAAACTAGTTATTGTCGATAAACATTAAAGACTTAAAAATTAATACTAGTTTAATCTATCGTTGACACTAGAGCATACCAAAAACACTATATTTCCGACAAAAATATATATAATGTACCATTATTTAATTTATGATTAACATCTTCGAAATCCCACAACTCAAATCTTCAGCTTTTGTCAATATTCTTGGTCCATAATGTGTGGTGAATACAGTATTCGTCCGATAACGAAGATGGTTCAAGACGACAATATGCTGTCTCTTTCTCTATCTCACAAATACTCAATTAGAGTCATCTCAGCATTTATCCCAAATGATCTATTAGAGAGACTATATCTTCTATACGTCCGCGTATTATAGTGAGTTATGATGCGCACTCAATCAGAAATAGCTCTTCACATGATACCTGCGTCTATCATCCTCAGTATCTGTTTCCATCCGTTGTGCACTTCATGAAAGCATCCACTCACCCTACTATATACTACTCAGCCAATAAGTGGCTACGAGTCCCATAGTAGCGTACATACTCCAACTATTGATTACGACCCAATTGTCATAGAGCATAGAGTAAGATAGGGACTAGAGCTATTAAACGTCCCTAATAGACTCGCAAATTATAATCTATAGATTATATTTGAATTTGTATAAAATTAACGATTTAAAAATGAATAGAAGAATATTAAAAGTGAATTAGGTTTTTTTATTAGTTTTATTTTTTATGTATTTGTTATTTTAGACCATAATGTGGATAAACAATAAATATAAAAAATGTAAATGATTTAAGATAAAGTTATTTGTAAATATTGGGGCTGTCAAATTTTAAATATTTTAGAGTTTAAATTTAATATCTATATATTTTATATTATATTATATTTATATTATAACTATATTAACTAAAACTAAAATACAAAAATTATGTGCCAGTTGAATTAATATTAATCATGAGTCTTAATATCTCCTTCTACAATCAATTGATCAAACCCCATCTATAAAGCATGGTAGTCTATTACCCGATCCAAAATAACCCCTGACCAAACGTAACACGTCATCCATCAAGATTATTATACCAGTGACAGAAATATTAATCTAAGATTGTATCTGAGAATTAGCAGTTATACAGACAGACATAGAGAGATAAACTAAGATAGAGTAAGTATAATTCAACTCCGAGACAATACTGGTATTACATTTATTAGACATAATATATAATTGTAGTGAGGTTAGTGAGATTGAGGTTGCAATCTCACAATAGTTAATAATATTAGTATAGTAAGCTTAAGTAGTATATAACGCATACTTAAACCTAATGGCTCAAGGTAATGATATATGGCTTAACTTCTTATTACATAGTAGATTGAATGCTGTGACTATTTCTGGTACAGTGGTGTATAAATATATATTAATATTAGTAGTGATAGTATTTATTCCTCCATTTAGTTTTAATGTTGGTGTGATAATTTAGTTTGTGAATATGAATGTTTGCTTTAGTATGAGTATATAATTATTTCATTTGTTTATATTAATATAATTAAGTGGTCTGAAGAAGAGTTGGTTGAAATCCTATAGGGATGACGTATTAGTCAAGAGATAATAATGAAAATTATATTATAGAATATGTTACTAATATAATAGTAGATTGTATAAGTTACATAGTAAAAGTAATTTATGTAATACCATATACATGTCCTAAGCTGTAATGTACTAATGTATAAGGAAGTATTATTTTGATTATACTAATATCGTTGTCTCGTAGTTATAATGTTAGTATATGAATTTTGAATACATACCTCATGTTATTAATGAATTCTATTAGCCTTGTTTAGTGTCGTATGGTGACTTTATTCTTATATTGTTATTTTTCATTATCAAGTATAGTTGATTCACCAATGATTGTATGAGAGAGTGAGCGTATAATTATAGAGTCGAACGATATGATATTTGTTAATATGTAATGGTAGATGTAGAATGTATTTTTATTGTTTATGTAATATCTCATGTATCACACACTATAAATAGATACTTGATATTGTTCATTATCTTGTATTGACTAGCATGAAGTTAATTATATGTCTGTAGTTCATGAAAGTGAGATGATGTCAATTGTATTATTAGTGAAGTGATTTAGATAGTAATATTATGAGTGATTAGTGATAAAGGTAATATATAGTCTCAATAGTTTTTAAAGATAGAACTAGTATGTTATTTTCCATATATATATAAATATAGTGCTCAGATGTTGGCATTTATACACTCATAATATAAGTACCATGGATATAAAAGTAATTGATAAACTTGTTACTATGGTGAGGGCTGAGACATATATTTTGATTTGTCTGTTAGTCATGTTGATGTATTAGGTTAATATGTATTGTAATTAATGTAATAATTTATGTATTTTAAAATACATTAGTTCGGCTAGTTATTGTTAAGTAGGCTATAGCTAATGTCATCTCATGTTGAGCTATAATTGATGATGTGTTAGTAATGATTGTCAGTTGTGGAGATAGGCTCTATTGAATATATTTAGAATAGACTGTGAGTATATAAAATATTAGCTGATCCATATAATATAAGTGGATATTTGTATATAATTTATATAGGTCTGGATTAATTTGTATGTTGATATGTATTTATTACATATTTCTATCCCGATAATGAAATGAGTAAAATCCATTTCAATTTAGGTATTAGGGAAAATGTTAATAGATATTTGTTAATTGCGGATCATTAATTTAGTATCTAGTTACGAAAGACAGTATTGTTCATGTTTTTTAGATTGCATTAATGATTATTGTATTTATGTAGACGGTTATGAATATTTAGACGTTTTTAGGGTTGAATAATGTATTATGTGAGTGTTTGTAGTGATGAGTTATATTTTGTAAAACACGGTGAATTGTTTTGATGATGTGTGAGTAATATTTTATTTAGTATAATGAGTCTTTTTATAATCCATTGAAATATACGTGTATAAGATCAATAATAGAGAGATGGGCTATTTACTGAGATTGAATAAGTAGTAGTAGAGTCAGAGGGGTCTACTTTAACTGTGATTTATATACATTGGTATATATATATACATAAATAGTAATAGTGTATTTATATAATTAACATTACATATATATATATAATTAAATATATATATATATAAGAATAAATATAATAATATATATATATATATATATACTATAATATATTATATAATATATTATATATATATATATTATATATAATATAATATATATAATTCATATATAATATATTAATATATAATATATAAATATAATATAATAATATAATAAATATTATACTATATATATTAATATATAATAATATATATATACTAAATATAATATAATAGATATTAATATATATATTAATATATATCTATTATATATATATATAATTAACATCTAATTAATTTTAACGAAATTTTAGTTTGATTTTTATGTATATAAATAGATACTGAATAAAAATTCTCATAAATACAAATTAAATAATTCCATAAAACGGATAAAAATTCTCTGTTTACAGATCAATACTTATCTATTTTAAAAATAAATATTTTTATTTATAATTTCTAAGTGAGTGTATATAATATAATAAATATATATAATTAACCAAAATGAAAAAAATAATGTTATTACTATATATAAAAAAGAACAATAAATCCCTAGCAATGTAATATTTCGAATAGTCATATATTACCAAGAGTGAGCAATCAGAAATTACACATCACATACAAACGAAAATTTCTCCATTTCTCAATAGAAGTCACTTAATCAGCCACATAATATCTAAAAAGAAAAATAGTATGCAAATTTTTATTGAAACGCCTTATCGAAATAACTCAAACTTTGTTTGACATGATGAAAACTTTCATATATAAATATAAATGAACTGAATAGGAAGTTGTCCTGGATATACTGTGTATATGGTGTGCCTGTGTGAAGTGCTTTGTTTAGATATATTTTTTCAAATAAATAAAAAACGAAAAAAATTAATTTATCTTAAACACAAAGCTTTATATCGTTCTGTAATATAAATAAATTATATAACAAAAAATAATATTGTATTTATTAGTTACTAGCACATACACAACTGCTAAAGCCATATTATGATTTAAAAGATGACATTTCAAATTTATTTGTGACAATTACACACAAAACTTTTTATAAGTTAGCTAAATTAATGTTGCTTGGCAATAATACTATCAAAATGTATTTCTATTTCACATTCGCCAACATGCATCCTCACAAATTATTAATATTCCCATATATCCATACCATATATGAATAAAAGTTTCTAAAACAAGTAATTTATGTTTCAATGCTCACCATATATACTACTCTATACATTAAATATTCACACCCAGGGTCTTTACTATCACTTACAACCTAATTAAACCATCCTACTCATATCATAACTCGCATATTATCAAAATATTCTTACACTAACACCTGCCATAACTCTTCCCTATTAAACATGTACATTAATACCTCTTCTTCAATATGAATATTCGCCACAAAAACCAAATATCGCATTCTATATTAAATATAGAGGTGACACCTCCACTATTATTATCACTACTAACTCACATCATTATCTAACTACTGAGATTTTGGATAATCGAAGATCTAGAAGTCGGAGTCTATAAGTGAGTATATATATTAGTAGAGAATGGTATATCGGAATCAGTATAACATCGTATAAATCTGATATATTATTGAAAATAAGGCGAGATCGCGAAAATTAATGAATACGATTCAATAATCACCTGATTCTAAACCATTATCTCACCTTGCCATCCCACACTCTTAATTCTTAATTCAATATAATCCACCAAATCATATACAAATATGGAATAAACCTCACACAAGAAGACAAATATAGCTACATACGAAAATAAACTCACCGCTAATATAAAAATATTAAAACAACCAGTATACAAAATACTCCAATATAACACCACTATCATCGTTATTACTATATATCACTATCAATACTTTTATATGATTCCATCAGAATGCTTACACCAAATCATACAATATATAAAATAAACATCGAGGTTTTATCATTCTACAATTTATAAATCCATCTTCATTAACGTGATCTATGTTTGATAATATTATTTCAATAAAACCTAAAATACAATTTATTCTTCTACTTCCTCATTTTTTTCATAACCTCACTTATTTTTCAAATGTTAAAAGACTTATTAGATCAAAATCTTCTATTACAATACTAACTAAATCACCACCTTGTTATATCATTTCAACAATCAGTCTTACAGTCACTCGACAGCTACCATTTCCACAAATATAAAATATTAATAATATCTTAGATATACTTATATACTTTATATAATAATACAAATTATTTACCTATAATTCCTACAGATACCCTTATCCTTTACTCAACTTATATATAATGTATATAATTACTGTATCTCTCACTCAATCACCCTTCTAGATAACTATGCATCTCCATAAATTCTGTTCCAAACTTCCAAATCAAATCCAATCTATAACTCAGACTCGCCTCCATAATTCTTGATCATTAATTCTACCCGTGAGAAATATCAATCTAAATACTGCAGTAATATATAACCATTAATATATCTTACAACTATTATCTCGCTACTATTACAATCAAATTACCTTCCTCTCCTATAATAACTCATGTCCAAAATATTATATTTTTCTTACTTGACACCATACATAAAACCATACTAAACATACTTCAATTTAAATCACCTCTTCATTAATAGCAAGTAAATGCAGATTTCTTCGTAATTATTCCCACACATCATCTAGCCACACTTCATTCAGCGTTCCCAAAAGACACTACATCCTCATATTCATTATATTATTTGCTATGCAAATTCCCCTTATTACTTCCTATATATATATATATCCTATAAGATAATATATATAGTTAAATATACTAATAAAAATATAATTATAAATACTTATATACTAATATTATATATAATATATATATACATTAGATACTATATATAAATATACTTAATACTATTTATATATAATATACTAATTAATATATAAATATAATAAAATATAATAAATATACTATATATACTAATACTACTTAATATATATAAGTGATTAAACAACTGTATTGATGTAATTATTTCATATCAAGTATCCCAATCAACAAGTGGATATAATCTACAATATATTATATAATATTATTTTATTAATAATAATTTTATTTTATATTCTTAAATTAATTTGAATATATATTATATAAATATTATAATATATATATAATATAATATATATACTTCATTATAATATATTATATAATAGATTTTATTAATGCTTGATCTGTGAGTAGTACATTAGTCTAAATTGGCTAATACACAATACAAATAAGAATAGAATCTTAATAAACAGTTACGATACTAAATAATGCTAAAACGCAATAAAAATAACTAGAACTTATTATCGGAGATCTACATGAAAAAATGTAAATGATTACACCGCTTATATCATCTCACGTAACTGAAAAATCATAGTTACCTTAAGTAACGGTGATATATAATATATTAATTCATAATGATTATATAAGAAAAGAACGTAGCTATACCTCTATTCATATATTTAGTATATATATTATATATATAATATAATAAATTAAAATTATAATATATTATATAATATAATATATATATTATAATTATATATTATATACTATATACTATATTATATTAAATATATACTTATATATACAATTATAATATATATATAATATTATACTACTAATATATTATTATATATAATATTATATAATAATTTAAATATATTATATCTATAATTAAATGTAATTAAATTAATATAATAAGAATTAATATATATATATATATATATATATTAAATATATATATTATACTATATATATATATATACTATTATATAATATTATATATATATATATATAAATAATTATTATATAATATAATAATATATATAATATATATATATATATATTAATAATATATATATAAATATATTATTATATAATATAATTATATTATAATATAATATATTATATAATATAATTATAATATAAATATAATAATAATATATTTAAACTACCTATTTTATATATATATATTCTACTTATATATAATATATATTTATATATATATAATATATTATATATATATATATTATTAGATATATATATATATCATATAATATAATATAATAATATTATAATAAATATTATATAATAATATTATATTAATATTATTAAATATATATATTATATATATAATTATATATAAATATATATATATATATTAATATATTAACTATATATACTTATATAAATATATATAATTATATAATAATATATAATAATATAATATATATATATTATAATATAATATAAATAAAATACTATATCATATATATATATATTTATATATATAATATATAATATATATATTTATATATATAATATAATATATATATATATTAGTTATAATATATAATATATAAAATATATATTAATAAATATTATATTATATATATTATATTAATATATATAATTAATATATATAATATATATAATAATATATATATATATTAATATATATAATTAAATTAATTATACTAATACTATATAATAAAAATACTACATACTTAGTTACATGTAACTTATAATCTATAGTGCCCATATTACTATACATGAATTGATAAATTAATTATCTTAAAAACAGAGTATACATCTTAAGTAGATGTTCTCTCACTCATTTATAATTTTTCTCACTACTTAAGTCTATGTATGTATAATGAGAAGTAGCAAAAAAAAAAAGTCATTTAACATCCCTTCAGTGTATATCTTATATACTAGTCTATATATATATATAATATATATTATATATATATATTATATATATATATATAAAGTACTATGTGTTCAGATGTACTTCTTGTACAATGTCTCTATACTTTTCGATTTTTTCTAATTAAGCTTCGAATATTTCATTTTTTTCAACACCTTCTTATCATGCAGCAGAGAAATTTTTAAAGTTATAGAAATAACATTGTGTACAAGGTATATATATAATATAAGGAAGAGCTATTATGAAATGCATTAACATTCAGAAAGCTATATATATCGTAACTAATAACTATCATTCATAATAACTAGAAGCTTATTATCTCATTTTCTAGCATTCTCTAATTATATTCAGTCATTTTCTGTAAGTCGGACTGCTGTTCTATCTCTCTATTCATACTAACAATATTACAACAGACACGTCTTCAACTCTCTGAAAGGGCTTTTGAGACCCTTCCTTATAATACAAATGACATACGATTGTGCAAAGTGAATTTGCTTTTATGTTGTTGAAATCTTCAGTAAAGCTAACACTGTATAATAGATGAGCTCTATACAATCAGATATGATTAAGTCAGCAGCATTAGTGTGAAGTATTATTCAGTTCTACATGATCCAAAGTCTATGCTTTTCATAATCTCTTACACCATCGTAACGTTATCACATAATTTATCATTTAATTTTCTCACAGAATCTTACAAAAGAAATATATAATGCTGCTTTAGGTTCATATTCAATTGTTTGTATTATAGAAATAAGTACTCACTACACTTTATCTATATAAAATTTGTTGACTGTATAAATATCAAAATGTTTCACGATACATATCGTATCACTTATCCCCGTTAGAATATCGCTAACATATTAATAATCATCGTTAATGTATATTATGCCATAATAATTTTGTCATTTTATTTATATCTCTTCTATTTTAGTATATAGTCTGTCAATTAATCTCTCAATTGATTTATAATACTTTTGAACGATGAATTAAGTGAATTTATTAGATGGTCAATTCTCATAACTATATTATATATTATCACAATTCTATCACTAATCAATATTATGTATTTATCTCAGTATTCATAAAATTATTTATTTCTATAATTTCAACTCTCACTATCTTAGTTATAATATATCGTACTCACTGATCTCACTGATTCGATTATTATTATTATGGTGCTCCGACCCGACTCACGACTCTCTGACTATCCGAACTTTACTTACAATACTACTTATATTATTTATATACTCTCTATAGTTAATGTAATCTTAGTATTGTAAATATATATTCTATTGATTAAATTACTAATTATAGTATTAATAAGAATCTTATAATATATTCTATCAATTGATTGTTATTTACTATACTCTATATGAAAGTAATTATTTGCAACCAAATTCTAATATTGAGCTAGGAGAGTTGTTAGTATATTAGATAAAAATTATGAACGTATTAGAGGAGTTGTGTGATGTGAAGATGGTAAATGGAAAATAATTTAAAAGTTACGTTTGAATGTTTGGTCATTGGAAAAGCATGGATGATATCGCCGATTGTTACGGAATGTATAGTGGTGAGGTGCTGGGAATTTACCGGCTGGGAGACAAAAATGGTTGAGTCAGATAAAAGAATGCTGTAACACAAACTTATATCATACATTACATATCATAGTATAAGATTATATCATTCACTTTAACAATTTGATTCACATATAATAGTTTTAACACTAAGAATATTATGCAACTTGAAAATTGTAAACTTACAAAGTTGTAATCAACAGCTCTGGTATAGCCATAATTCTTAATACACAAATTATATTTAACTTGTATTTAGTTGTGTTACATAATAAGATGTAACGTTTAAGAGAACATAAAAATTAAATTAGATACAATATTTGTATACAATTCTAAGACGTAGGTATTAAGAATTATTTTTTGTCAAGTGACTAAATAAATAATATAAACTTTCATTATAATATTTATTATGTAATTTCTATTTATTATTATAATATTATTTTTTAATTTATTTATTTTTTTTTGTAAAACTATACAATAATATTTTATTTAGTATTTTTAAATTATATTTAAAGTACATATGTTTAATAAAATGAATCATTGAGTAATCAATAGAAGATTATATTATTATAAAATAAATTAATAATGATAAATCGATATAGCTATCGATAATCTGAAATAAAAATTTTTTAGCTATATAAGTAACGAGTAGTTATATATATAATGTATATATATATTATTATATATAATATATATATATATATTATATATATATATATATATAATATATATATATATATAATTATGTGTTTAGTTAAGACTTTTTGAGTTTATATTTTTTGATATATATTATTTTTATTTTATTAATAAATATATAATTTAAATATTTATATGGACATCACAATTGCTAACCTAAAAATACAAAAGAAAACTTATAAAGCAAATCAAATTAAAAATATATATCTTAATTAGCATTCAGACTCTCGTAAACAGAAATATACCACAAAAGCTAGTAACCTAATCAAATTTCCAAATCATTGTTAATATTATATATATATATATATATATATAATATATATATATATATAGTCTGCAGTAAAATGTATACACACTTCAGGGAAAGAATACAAAGCTGTTGTTTAAATGGGACAGTAGGAAAATAATAATAATTACAGTGGACAATTGTAAAGTCATTGTATATCCATTATGTGCTTAACAGCCCCTGAATAAGTAGAATAAAAATGAGTTTTGGCAAGAAGTGCATTAGAGAAGAAAGTGGCATAAATAGGTGAGTGAATGCGGTATAGTATTATTAGTGAATAATAGTAGGTATGTTTATTGTTATTTCCAACTTAGTAGCCAATAGGGTACTTAGACCCTACATGGACGAATATCTATGATAAGGCTAAGTGTAAGTAGGTCCGTGATATCGTTCTATATATCAGTCCGTTGAAGTACTATATAGATATAGTTAGTGATATTTTTATAGAACTTTGACGATATAATTCTTACTTAAAAAGTGATATTGAAAGAGAGCTCACACTATAGTAAGGCTGGAGTACTATTCTTTTATCGACCTGCGCAATATTCTTCTAACTACTTATTCGTTTCTCGAGTGTGCATGCATATTACTCTATATACCGTAGTATAATATGATTATAGAATAATATTTGTAATAATAGTAGATGTAATATTACTGTAAGTACAGTGAAATTAAGATTTGGTTCTGAAGTAAATAGATTATGTATGTATCGTACTAGGTGGTCAGACAAATTCAAATATATAAGTTTTTTAATTACGTATATATAATATATAATGGTTATTAGAGCGTAAGAGCTAGCAACCTATGAGTCCATCCTTTATTTAATTAATAAATCATATAATTGAGACATCTACTAATCTCAACCTTGTTATTTCAATTTTTATAATTCTATGCGGACTTTGTATTACCTCTCACGTATTCATCAAACTCGGAGAGAAGAGTTATGATAGCTACCTAATGGAAGAAGATGCTTAAAGTTTACATTAACTGAATGGGGAAAAACCCTACCGAGAGTGTATTAAACGGAACTGACGTCAGAAACCATTTGTCTAAAAATTAGATTCATAGTATATATACTATATATATATATTGTCTACTGGAATAACAAGGAGTTGCTATTAGCCAAATAAAATGTGAGATTGACTCCAACTGTCAGAGCAAATGCACCCTTAAATACTGGTAAATCATTGGTTAATATATAATTAATACTATATAATATATTATTATATATATATATATAATATATATATATATATATATATATATATAAAATATTATAAATATATTTCTTGTATTTCAAACATTGTTTAATAACTTGTATATTTGCATACAATATGAATGATTAATTGTAAAAATAATTGCATTTAAATAATAAATATAATAAATAAATATAATAATTAATATTAATGATAATTATAAATTAACAATAATAATTAATAATAAATTTGATAATAGTATATTTGTAATTAATCTATAATAATAATTTATATATCTATAATTTATAAATTATATAATAATAATATTAATAATAATTTAATATATAATAATATAATTAATAATATAATAATACATAATAATAATTAATATATTATATAATATAAAATATAATACTATATTACTAATTTAATATAAAAATTAAAAATATATTTAATAAAGTAAAAAATTTATTAATATTTTTTTATAATATTTAATTTTCATATTGATGTACTACAAACTATTAAATAAATATTAATAATTAAAGGGATTTTACTAAGTAGAATTAATTTAAATAAATTATAAATATTAATATTAATAATAATAAATAACTTTAACTAATATTAATTATTAATATTTATATTTTAAATAGCTACTTCAATTCAATAATTATTTATTTGAATGTTAATTAATTTATAATTATATATAACATATGAGAAGTATCTATAGTGAAATAGTGATATGTAGAATATTAGTAAATTAATATATTAGGGTGATAAGTAAATATTTATTTAGAATATTAATGATTTGAAATATTTAATTAAAAAATATAAGATAATATATTAAAGTTAATAGTACAATGAATGTAACACAGAATTAACATTAACATAACAATTAGGACTTGAGATTGGGAGGTGGTGTCAACCAATGTAAGACAATGCATAACGTTATTCATTAAATAATAAAATTAAACTAATTAACATCCTTCCAGATATGTATCTATTTAACATTACTTATAAGTCATTTCCATTATTTTGCATTAATCACTAATGCTCTTATTAGTATATACTAGTTAATTATTAAGTAAATACATCCTAATATATTATTACTATCACACTGAACTCAAAATCTATATATAACAATTTCTTATATCTAATCAATGAATAAACATAATAATAGTATCAATTACACAATAAACAATATATATAAATTCGAAGAAGAGTGAGTATCACATTTCTCACTCAAGGTAATCTTCTAACTTATTAATCAAATAAATTCACTATATTATAACCTCATAATGTTTACGTTTTTAATATAATTTTTCTTCATATAACTTATAAAATTCACTCTTAGATAAGACTAAGAATTCTAAACGTCTCAGCTATTCAATTACAATTTCTTAGAGTGACTTTACATTAGATAAAATACTAGCTCAATCATGAGTTCTGGGAATGCTCACTACATACCTATGTTATACTTATACTTTATAACATGGTTCTCTGATCTTCTTTGGATTTACTAGTTGTGAATCCTTTACTTATAGTACTAGGCCATCTAAACACTAATTATCATAGTCTATTTCGATTGTATCATGAGGCAACATATAAACAATAGTTTGATTTCTAAAACCTTCCTCTTTACTGTAATAACAATGCCTCTCCCTTTCAATTTCCTTATTTAGATTCCTTATTGCTAACTTATCTCCATCGTCACTCATTTCTAAAACTATATAATAATATATCCCTAAGCACAATTCAAATGATATAGCATTAATACTAATATTTCTATAATTATTTACCTAATGCTAATTGAGCTTTTCTAATGTGTCTACACTATTGATTGAATCCGTTACCTTACATTTTAACGCCGTACCTTTATTCATTACACTGCATTCTTATCTTACTCACTTAATCCTCACTATCTTTTCAGTCAATTCATAACACAATATATATACTAATACATTAGAAGGTGACCGGTAAGTAATACTTGAACTATTAATATTTATCATTACATCGCTAGTTGTGTTGTCAAATATAATACATATCTATGATTATTCGAAATCTCAAAATCTTTCTATCTCTTAATTTTAATATAATTAATAGTAATACTCCATATTATTCTCGTTATTTTCGAACTTTCAGCACCGCCAGGTTACTCCGTATAGGAACGTTATTCGCTACTTTTTGTATGGAGAAAGTCATGCAAATCAAGTATTAGATTCCACACACACAATATCACTACCTTGTAAAATCATACTTTAGTAGTTTTGCCTAAATCTTCTTCATTTACTTCACCTTTTCCTAACATTCTCAATCTTAAAGCCTTTCTAGTTTCATCCTAAGGTACTTAGTGAGATGAGATACATTTATAATCTAACTCTCTTTAGATCTTACCCTAACCGTTCCAGCAGTAACTCTTTCTGATCTCATATATTCATGAAACCCGCATTGTTTAATCCTCTACATCCTCCTCAAACTTTTCATTCAATGCCTTTATATTTTTCTTAATTCTCGCATTAAGAACTCACTCACTCTTCATAATTCAAGCAAGTTAATCTTCAAATTCTTTGGTGATTATTTTTTTCTCAAATTTTAGTAGAGGTTTCTTTATTTATTTCCACTTGTGCTATTCTGTAGTTTGTTCCTCGTATCGCTTTCCAGATGTCAAAAGATCAGTTATTCTCCCATTCTCTGAGTCATAATTTTTAACTCTTCCTACCCATGCTAATTCCGATACATTTTTCGAACTTTCTTTAAATGGATTGCCGTACACACACATTCAAATTCAGAAACCAGACACCGCATTTTTTCATTTAGTTAAAGAGTTTTACGCCACTCTTAATATAGACTTGCAGACAAAATTTTACGAATATGTGAAAAATTGGCATCCAATTTTATTTGCTCATCCCTAGGGAGGCATAAAGGGGAAGCCCAAACCAATTTTTAAAGCAAAAAAAACTGAGATAAATTTTCTATAAAGATATATACACTTTATCCATGCAAAATCCATAAGATATTAAAATTGTTGTCAAAAAATCTCGAAATTTCAATCTTTTCTTTCTTCATCCTGTTTTTATTATAAGAAATTATACTTTATTGCAATTATTGTCTTTAATCCCTCCATTCAGGCTGCCTAAACAGAGGAATTAAAAGATATTAAATTAACTTCTCTGCAGTCAAAATCTATATTTTTTATACTTATACACATCAAGTCTCACCAGACAGTTATTAGCCGTAGTATAAATTAATCATATTTAATCCACCGAGTTTGCCAAATAATTGCTTCAGAACTCGTCTTCTCCAATATCTTAATTGCTATGTCATTGTATGCATTGCTTCCTCAAGATATCTATTTTCTTTTTACAATAAGTCAAAAAGATAACAACAGATTTTCTTTACCTTATTAATGCTTTATTACTTTTGCTTAAAACAGGAGTTCGTCCTTTCCCCAGCGAGTCACAGCAGGCCATCATCCCAAAACTTTGAGGTAAGATTGAAGTTTTATTTTTATATTAAAGAATATTTTTTTGGAATAATTCATTAATGTTTTTTAGTCTCAATACTCAAATGGAGAAGGTAATTAGTTGTTCTTTGCTAACATTTACTCTTAGATATGGACTACCCATTGCAGGGTTGTGTAAATATACTGAGATGTTTTCTTTCTGGGTCTATGGGTATATATATTGTAAGAGGCATGCGATCAATCAGGTTTATAGAGGAGACTCTGCAGGGTCTGAAAGTTTACAATTTATCTGACCTAGGTCTAACCTGGTGTAACTCTACCCTAGGAATAATAAAAAAATTAGAGCTTCGAAATTCTACTCTACGACTTAGTTTTCCTTTTCGTGAAGAGGAGTCGTAAAGATAGCAATAGAACAAAAGATATAATAAAGATTGTAAAGTGGATGTGAAATAAGGAAAACACTTAATAAGTAATAATGTAATTTTAGTTAGTTGTCTAATAAATGCAGGATCGTACATATGTTACATACATCATTTAATTTGCAGTTAATATGTACAGTATAATTAAAAGAAGGGAAGGTGTAATTATGAAGCTTTTTAATATTTATTGTGTCTAAGAAAATTGTAAGTTTCCAATAATGAAGCGTTTAAAAATGGTTCCAAACATTTTTCGTGAATCAAGCTCTGGAGTACGCTTAGAGAATGAAATTAAGAGCAATTGATGAAACAATTTTGAATCAAATTTCCATTCAAATAACATAAGGAAAAATCACTATACTCTTTTACATTATTGAGACCAATACATTTTTTCCTAAAAAAGAAAACTGAAACGATGTTCAAAAACTAATTAACGCTAATAATGAAAATATGATACTGAAAAAAATTTATTTTAGACATCTAATGTTCTGTAAAAGATAAAGACGAATAGAGGTATTGTACTCTAAACTCTAACGATTAACATTGAGAGATGCCTACATGAGATGATAGCACTAATAGTATATTTTATAGTGGATATGACGCACATATTAATTGAGACCAATACAATGTGTGTCCATTATATAATAATGACCAGAATATAGGAGGATCTATTCAGAACATCTATATTGTGATATCAGAGCAAAAATCAAATATATCTTTTCTGTAGAAAACTGTTCTCGGACAAGACACCAGAGACGATTTATATTTTTAGGGTAAAGGGGGGCTAAGTAGCCACTTCAACGCACCGGGTATTTAGAGGATTACCTTAATAAACCGAGTCTCCGAATATACTATGTGATATCTAGTAGTTTTATATAATTTCAATTTGAGCATCCCTATCAAATTATTGAGATTTATAACAAATTATTTATGGAATCAAAATTTTCTGACACTGGTTGCTTTATAGCATATGTTTCTCCTAAGTGCTGTATCACATGTATAAATGGGATATAAACATATAATTATGTTTCTAGTACTGCTTGACAAGTAAGCGTTATTACTCGATAATATTGATTTCGTTTTTTACACACTCAGACTGTTTCAATTGCAGGTCTCCTCTCGTTAGTTATATATTATTCTTCAATAATAATTGATAGACTACGTTCATGAGATTTTCTTCTTGTGGTGATAAAGATCAACTAGTGGTGTACATTTTCCCCATTACTAGCTACGTTCGCTTACACTATGTGTTATACTAAAAGAATTAATAGATATACTTAACGTTAGGAAATAATCATAATACGTATAGCTACTATTTTTTTGACATTCAACAGCAACCATAATCAATAATAAACTTATGTAAATCTGATTAAGAGAATAAATTTTGAATGTACTTAATTTCGAATCCTCATTTTGACAGGCTAAATAAATCACCAAATGTTATATAATACTTTTAGATACATCTTTTACTCTATATAATTATTATAGTTAATACTTATATACTATTATATATAGAATAAAATATGATTATAGGTCTACAATAATTAGTAGAGAAGTGCATTATAGAAGTCTCTACTAAAAGGTTGTGACAATAGTTATACATTGGCGGAAGCTGATGAATACTGTTGGAGAGTATTCGCTATTATAGGAGTTAGATTACGCATACGTCGAAGATGAATTCATTACTATATAAGAGAATAAAGGATTAATAGTACAATATTATGTAGAGAAGGAGTTAAGAAGCAGTCGTATTAGTGATAGTAATAAGGCGACTATAATGATGATTCATCGAGTCAACGCCTTAACATATTAACGTAGTTATCGTATAATGTGCATCTCTTTGTTCTGATCTACGGTATTAACCTATTCCCTATTATATATCATCGTATATTATACTCTATCTTATTACAAATCTTATTACTTATATATATAATATATATATAGTTCATAATTAAATATTTATTATCTAATAATATATATATCTAATATCTCTATAGATTTACATTATCTCCTATAATTTCTACAGTTATAATATTATATATATATATAGTATATATTATATATATCATATAATATAATAAAGATTGATTAATAGGTCACAATTAATTACATCATATATTATATCTAGTAAGATATATATGTCTAAATATTACTTTAATCACTTAAGTCATTTGTATTCAGTAGTATCTAAAATATAATTGAATAACAAATTATTTGACTCTTGAATGAAATGATTTTACGGTTATTAGATATAAAATTATATGTCATAAAGGAATCTATTCCGGTCTTATTTTATACAGAACTATAATATCATAATCCATATACTACATTAAATAATATAGATTATCTTACATAATAATAATAATGTATTATATCTAATATATATATTTATTAATAATCAATAATAATCAATAAAATTCAATAATAATTAATTAAAACTTAATTATATTAATTTATATAATATAATTATTCATAATATCATCTTCAATAATTAATATGGAATCATATTATCTCATATAATTTATAATAATATAATAATAATAATAATAAAAATAATATAAATATATTAATACTCAAATTAATATATATTCAACCTTATTTCTATGCGCAAATCATATTTTTATTGTTTTATTATCCTTATTAATGTATTATTAGTACAATCTTTTGGTCGTTTGATTTCTGGCATCTTCTTGACTCCTGGTACTTTTTTTTCCTGATAGTCTACTGTTCTAATCGTTCACTTCCCCTTCTAACAGCTCAGTTCCATGAGCAATGTTCTCCACGGTGTACATAGGTATTGTTTGCCAGCCACAGATTTTTGTGCCTGGAGAGTGTCTTGGCTGTCATTACAGACCCAAAGGAGCTTTGTGCACTCCGTCCTAACAGACCTTTCATCCGTTCCTACGCACCTCAGTTACCACTCATTTCCTGAAACAGCCTTATGCGACATTCTAATCATTGCACACTTCGCCCTTTTTCCGCACTCTGCCCTGATTCCAATATCGCCCTTTTCCCTATCTCTATATTATTACTTCAGGCGAATACTTCCATGTTAATATTATCTCATCTCTGAAAAGGAGCATCGATAACGATTAATAGTAAATCCTAAAAAATTAATTAAACTATTTACTCCGGTTGCTGTTGTACAATAAAAATAAAAAAACAAATTACTCATAGTCTTACTCAGGAACCATTATTTATAGTAAAGAATTAACTTTGTCATAATCTATGACATAACTTTGATTAATGTACTTATATAGCATTTTGTCTCAACATCACCGCAGTTTTCTTATTAGGTCTACACTGATTATGCCTTAGGCTTGTACCAGCTAAAATACCTACACTGGTTGCACGATGTTGCTTATGGCCTGACAGCTGCCGCCTACCCCTAGCTGGAGCTTGTTTATTGCCACGTGCCCATCACCTAAGATTGAAAGCCTTCAGGTCTCATTCTTTTCGCCTGTGATCGTTTTCACAAGGATTCGGTATGAAACTGACAGCCGTACTTACCTACTGACGTTCTAGTTGCTTATCATATCATAGTACTCACGCAAATCTATATTTTAGTAATCACGCTTTGAAATGTCTCTTGTTAATAACTTTCAGTATGGTAGTCTTGCTGATGAAGACTCTTGGTGATATTTTAGCGCGATGTGTAGCATTCAGGTATTATCTCCTCTGTTTTTAGCTATCTTGAATGATATTATATTATTTGATATCCGTGTAGATGACGTCATGATGAGCTAATAGGAAGTTTAACTTTGAAAGACTACTTGGATATGTTTGAAATATATTTAGTCAGATTCTTATATTAAAGTTTTACTTACTAGTGTTTAAAGTTTAATCGTTAACATTTTTGTGGTTTTAATTTGAACATGTCAATATATAATTTGTAGAATTCTAATAATAATAAAATCGAAATTAAGGTAATCATTATCTAAATATTATTCATAATACACGACTAGGTATCTTATTATCTTTTTACTACACTATATAATGACTTAGAAATAAAATATTTATTATTACTATTTAATAATTATTTGATAATTAGAAAAAAATTACAAGAATTTTTTGAATGCTGGTGTTAATTCTATAATTAATTCATGAAGTTTTACTGTATTGTTCTTATATTAATTAGTACATATATAGTTCTATAAATTAGGTATTAACCTATTCATTTAGTTCAAAGCTGTCCAGTATGAGTTCTATGTAATTTCCTGTTTCGGAACTTAATAGTAGCTGTCAAGTTAAAATATGTGAGGTTTGTGATATTATATGAAATTTTCGATTTTACTACATACATTCTGGATTTTATCATCATTAATATTGCTTGCATTTATCGACGTAAACAAATTTGAATTAATACCTCATTTCTATAAGCTATCTTATCCTCAGATTCTGAATTGATCGATGATTGTGAGCATATAGGTAAGGTATAGGAAGAAGAGGTGTTATATTTAATATAATATTCCTTGGTGCAGTTTCATCTCCAGCTTAACAGTTCACGTATATGGGGGAATCCTCGCTGATTTGCGAACCATGGAGTTGCTTTTCTAAATTAATCATCGTGTTTCACAGCTTACAGGTTGCTTACGTACATAGGTTCCGAGCTATACTAGCTATTCTGATATGCTAATTTGGAGATATTGTCATAGTGTAATTTAGTTATTTCTAGATAATAAAAAAAGAATATTTTCATATTAGCATTAGTAAGAACTATAGGTGCCATCTACATTTTATTGTTATATATAGTGTTGTGTTATAGTTCTATCTTCTATCTACATGCCAAGTATTGTAACAATTGCATTTTTTTTTATTCTCTTAGGCAATTTATGTGGAATCCTTGCTGCTTAGTATGGTTGCAATGTATCATTCTTAAGATGGCGCCGAAGTGGATCTCCATTGAATGAATTCCTTGTCTGAGTCATTTAATGGCAGTAATTGAACTGTGAAGTTCTACAGTATTGAGATGTTGTCAATGTATATAGTAATCAAATTGGCCTGATTGTAAGGCTCCGATAATTGATTTCTTTGTCCAGATTTTCGTGATATAGTCAAGCTTTTAATGGAGGAGTATCTAAAGAACGTGGTCAAGACGTGGTTCCTGGAAGTTATTTTTTTTCCTTATATAAATATCTATTCACTCGTAGGCTCATGCTATATTTTTTTTTTATACGTGTCTAACTATTATATATTATCCTGTTTCGCATTTATTAGATTGATATACAAATCGCTTCTCAGAGTATAATCTTAGGTACTCGTTAATATACTAATGTCCATCTCAGTTGCGTTTTAGGTTATCATGTTACTTCCACATAGATGGCCTTTCAGTATTTTATATGTGTACTGTCTGCTCACTGTTGAGGCGCGAGTGTAGATAATCCTTAATTATATCTCATTGTGAAAATGTGATGATTGCGAGGAGCTCGAGTATAGTCTGGATATTCTGAGATTACGGTGTTGTCTATTTCATGACGTTCTTACAGGATGTTGAGTCATACTTCCTATAGAACTTTTAAAACTCTTCTTTTGTTGCTTTCTTATTATTTTTATTTTATCTTATATTTTTTTTTAAAACATTCCGATAATAGCTATACCAAAAATTATTCCATCATCCTTGACTAAATCATAATATTACTGATGGGTATTTTTGGTTTTTTTCTTTTTAGTTCATAAGCGCGTCAACAGCGTTGGCGTTGAGAGCTATTATAGTAATAGTTTTATACTTATTAAATTATGTCTGATCTAGATAATATAGTAGTATGACTGTTCCTCTTAGAGTTTTTATTCTCGTATTTTGTACATTATTAGAAACAATGCTGTCGAGCTGTTGTCACAAATTTCTTTCAAGGTTTTTTATTACTATTTTTATTATCCTTCATCAAAACCTTATCACATCATTAACTTTTATTTACTCCACACCGTTTATTCGTTTAATATATTGTTAAATTTGTTATATAAGAAATTACATTAGTACAAAGTATAGAATAGGGAAATACACATTAAATCTATAACATTTTTATAGCTATAACATAGGATAACGCATAAGCTTATTACAGATTTTTTCATTGTTAGAATCAATTTTTATATGGATTAAATTATTACTTACTTATTATTTTTGTATTTTTCTATTTCTAATTTTTTTTATTAATTACTTATATATTATTTTTTCTATTTATTATTTTAATCTTATTTATTATATGATTATGTTCATATTATTTATGTTCAAAATTATATTAAGTATTTGATGTTTATTATATTATTATTATTGTATTTACTTTGATATTTATTGAATTTATGTTTATTATTGAGATCCATTAGTCAACATGATCGGTATTTTTTCTCTCATCTTACAATTTTATACTAACAAAACTATTCGTTTTCTAATTCGTTTACATTGCAAATTGGTATTATAGCTATATAAATCAATTTTCGATTATTATAACGAATATTCTGTAAAAATCTTATATTTTGTGATGTAATATAGAAATCACTATTTTATTTCATGAGTATTAAGTATAACTCTTTTAGTTATTATATATATAGTCTATTTTATTTATATATATATATATAGTATTAATAATTATATATTAATATATTATATATATATATATATTTATATATTAATATTATATATTTTATTATATATATAATTATATATATATTTTATTATATTATATATTATATATATATATATTATTATATATATATATTATAATATATTATATATATACATTATATATATTTATATATATATCATATATATATTATATATCTACGGTTATATAATTATATATATATTATATAATATATATATATAATTATATATATATATATTATTATATATATTAATATATATATATATTTGCTGATTTTATGTTTGATATTAGAATATCAAGTGCTGGTGAGGTCTACTACTTTTATAATTAATACTTTGTTTTGATTTTCTTAGTAAGTGGATTTGAAAAATTACCTTAATTTATATACTCTATTTATTTATTTATCTAAATAATATATATATCTATATTTATTTAATATATTTATATATTATTTATTATCTATATATATATTATATTATTATAGATTATATGTATATATATAATTCTATTAATATATCTTATCTATATCATATTAAATATATATTTAATTATATAATATATATATATATAATTTATTATTAGTGATATTATATATACATATAATATGTTATATATTATATTATTATATTATATATATAATATAATATATATATATATATTTCTATATATATTACTATTATATTTTATACTATATTATATATATATTATATATATATATATATTAATATATATATTATCTATATACCGCTATCCATATACAATTGATAAAACTAAATTTAAAAAAGATCGTAAACAAACCATTATTGTTTTTAAAAAAGAACAAAAACCGCTTACCTTTATCTCCAATTATATAATATTAAGCTTATTTTTTATTATTATATTAATTGAAAAATCTTGTAAATCATTTATATTATAGAAGCACTTTATCTGAGTCACCTTTTTATTTTCTACCTTATGTAAAATTTTATTAATTTTTTATTTCATTAATTAATCATAATTGAACTTATATTTTTATTATACTATAAAAATATTTATGACTTTTATTAACTAGATGTATTTGATATTGTTATATAATTATTCTCATTAACTTATAATAAATATTTATTAGCTTGCTTTATTAACTTTAACATGCCGTTCAGGGTACCTCAATTTCTTTTTGAACACAATTTTTGAACACAACATTTGAATTGATTTTAATATTATGAGAAACTTTGAATGTTTCCTTTAATTATTTTACCTCATTTTTGTTTCACTCTTGAGATATTATTTATTGATTTTGATTTTATAATACTGTATTTATATATATAATTATACTTTATTGCCTAATATATATATTCATTAATTTAGAGTTTTTATATTATCTTGGCTCCTTTTTAACTATCTTGGATAATTTAATATTATTCAAATTTAATTATCATAGAGGCCATTCTTTACATCTCAGTGATTTTTTCATTAAAGGTTAATTAGAATTTAGAAATGCCACGTTGAAATTATACTGAAAATCATGATTATTAAATTTATGTCATTAGTTTTTATTTTTATTAAATTCACTATAAGCTATGGACTTCTCGATTATTTAATTGTATCATTCTTCGTGAGACAGGTTCAGTTCTGTTTCTACGAAATTTTAGAAGCTACGAGGTAGCTTGTATATGTATTAGTATGAGCAAAATGTACTTTTTCTTCTTGAGACTCTTTTTGTTATGAAGTTGCGACTCCGCGGAACAGAATTTTGTACCAGATAGTTGTAGTAATGTTTGTCTGTGTTTGATCTGTTCGAAACGTCAGTCCATTGATATTTACTTTGAGGGCTGATAACCTGGGTAGGAACGGCCTTATTTGGCTTGCGAAGTGCCATCCCTATATATGGGACGTAGAAATGCAGTAGCTTAGATATTGAGAACAATTATTATTGTTTTGTTCTTGTATATATAAAATATGTATAAGTTTATAGATGTTATATAAATCGTTATTCTCAACAAATATACGTACGTTTTTGCTTTAAACCATACTCTAACAAGGTCTTACTTTCTGCTTCATGTCAAATTTTCTTCATATTTAATTCATTACTATAGATATTACTAAGCTTCTGGTCTTTCCAATTAAGTCTTCACATCTACCACACACTACAAAGCGGTTAAAACAAATATTACTACAGAGGGAGGGTAAAGGACTTGGGAGTGAGATATATTATATATTACGCTCCTGGTTTAGTTTGGGATAGTGGAAGTATGTATTTGGATATGCTGAATATGCACTTTTCTCTATAGGACCGGTGTAGTTAAGTGTTGCGATTTATTATCACTTATTTTTATTGCATCATTATTTTGGATTCACTCTTATATCACATTTAATACTTCAATTCATCACAATTTGTTAGATTTCTTTATAAGTTTTATTTATTTATAATATCTTCCATAAATCGAGTATTAGTTTTGGGGAGTTTGCATCAGCTGTAGTGAAGAGAACTCTACATCTAACATATCATTTCTAATTTGTAGTAGGCTTCAAACTAGAGAAGCAACGCACGTGAAATGGAAGTGGAATCCTCTTTATTTTTTCAAATAGTACATAAGAACTCAATGTTTTCCTCATTATTCTAATACAAATTTTCTTTGTGCCCGATCATCCACAAATTATTTCTTTGGATGATTCGTCCTCTAATAGGAGAGAGCGTTAAACACAGTTCAAAGGTAAGTGGAGAATTCGCCAAAATTTGGACTAATAAAGGTAATTTAATATTAAGACTTATTTAGTTACTGAGGTCACCATAATGACAATGATATTATAAAATTAGATTATTATCTGATATACAATAATATAGCTATATAATATAATGCAGTACACTAATAGCGTCAAGCCTAAATCTATAACTAATGTATTAACATCAGCTAATACCTATAATAAATTAATAGGAATGTGAATATATGGATGAATATATATAATTCCCACTTAATTACATCAATATTTCAATATATTTTCCCATCCATATCTTATATGATTACTCTTTTCACATACGCTACCTCTATTATATAACCTTATCACGGTATATAAAGCTTGTTACTAACCTATTACAATTAGGTAATATGAACAAACCAGCTACTAGCGTTTAAATTAATATTAATATATATAAAGTTAATATAGTTAATATATATATATATATATTTATATATATATATATATATTAATATATATTAAATTATTATGAATTATATTTACTATTATATAGTATAATTTAATATTATTTATATAATATTATTAATAATATATATTATTAATAGTCTATATTATATATATATATATATACGAGTATTATATATATAATAGTATATTATATATATATTAATATATATATATATATATATTATATAATTAATATTAGTTATATATTTATTATATTATATATATTATATATTGATTAATTATTATAAATAAAATATTATATCCATATATATATATATATATTAATATATTAAGTATAATATATTTATATCTATATATATACTATATAAATATATTAGTTAAATATATTATATAATATATATACTCATAGTTTATATAATATATAATATATATAATATTATATTAATTTATATTTATTATATATATTATATTTAATAAATATATACTATTATATATATTTTAATTATATTAATATATATAATTTATTATAATATTATATATATATGATATTATATTATAATAATAGTATTAATAATTATATATATTTAAATTATATATTATATAATAGTAATATAAATTCATAACTTATAATAAATTTATATTAATGGTAGATATACGGGTCATTCTCCTAGAAAGATAACACAGGCCTGCATTTTTTCAAGCAAAAATTTAGTCACAATACTATTATTGGACCTCACATAAGATAATTACAATATCTTTATAATATTTATCTAGAAAGAATTATTATTATTAATTTGAAACAATATTAAGTGATAATTTACAAAGTTAATAATATATATGCATCACTATATTCACGCATATTTTAATCAAAATAAATAGATACTATAGTATATAATATAAGTAGATATGAAGATTGCTGTAATATAATGTTCTTTATAATTCGCTAACCCAATAAAAGGTAATAAAATATATAAAATGAATGGGGGTATGTGCGCTGAGGTAGTATAATAAGGGGTGAGTCATAACATTAACTCCTGAAATTATTTTTGGGAGCCATTTATAGCTATATAATAAAATATATTATATATGACATATTATTATAGTATAAATATATACATTAGTAAATACATGATATTATATATATATATATCTAATATTAAAATATAACCTATAGGAGAAAGAGTTTTGTCCTGACCCCGAGAAAAATTAAGTCTATGTTCCCTCCATTAGTCGAATTGATATATTTTCCATAATATATTTCCGATTATACCATCTAAAAATGGTGGGAAAAACGGGTAAAAAATAAAGGGTAATTTAGAATTTAGTGTATTTTTTGTAAGTCCCATGAAAACATCAAAAATTTCAAAGTTACATGACACCATACTTAAAATGTTTTTTCTCCAAACTTTGACCCGTTCTTAATTTATACCCACACATAGAAGACAACATATTTAAAAAATGTTAGAATATAAATTAATTTAATTTTATTAAGTATAAATTTAGTGATAAAAAATAATATTATACCTTAATGTGGTAAATAAATATTTTTCTATTATTTGAGAGGGTAGGTTTGTTGTAGATATAATTAATGACAAGTCCGGTTTTTCATAAAAGTAATTTAATTTTTTTTGTATCTCCCCTATCTCATATATATGAGTATGCTTATTAATCTAAATATTAATATATTTTAAATAAATAAATATTAATTAAGCTACAATAAATAAACGTGTTAAAAAATAAATTTGAGGTAAAATAGACTTGAGTAAAAACTGAAATATAATTTGGACTAAAAAGAAAAAAACTAATGTAAAAACTTATAAACTAATCAACTAGTCAATATCTGAGAGCATTCATTAATTTTTCTGGTTATAAATATTGCTTTGAATGACTAGTTAATTCTATCCAGATACTCTCGAAAACTAAGATATCTTTACTAAAGAGAAAAAATTACATGTTTATGAATGATAGACCGTATATAATGCTATATATTACGTTTTTGAATATGCTTCTAATAAAAATAAAATTTTCCTTAAATATTAAATAAAAAATTAATTTTTTTGTTTTTTTGTACTAACATTCCTTTGACATAGATCAAACTCAGAAAAGAACCAATAGTTATACAAACCAATATATTGGATTTTTACTTAAGCTTTTCAACCTGTAAGTCTTTATTGAATATGTCGTTATTGCGACTACAGTTTAAATCTATTTGCGTAGTTTCGCGAGCACTTTGAGTGTAAATAATTATCATAAAAATATAATAAATATATTATAGCCAATAATCACGTAGTAATTATAATAATATACATACCTAGGTATATTTATAAAATCATTATAATTTTTATTAATATAATATAGTATAGGTAAAATTAATTTATATTAAAATTATATTTAAAAAATTTTAATAAAATAAATTGAATTATTTAGGAATGTTAACTATAATATAAATTTATATAGTATAAAAATTTTACTTATCAGCCATAGTTTTTACGCCCCCGCTACGGCCGTTTACCGCTACTAGCCCAAAACACGTGGATTCCTTCCATAACTGTTAAAACTTAAAAAAAATAGATGAGAGTGAGACTATTGTGAGAAGTAATTTAAGAACATGAGTAAACTCTTAATTTTACAACTTTCGTATATGCTGTTAAACTGCTGAAAAAGATGATTCTTCAGTCTTAGAGATCTCTGAGGTGGAGGTGCAGGACCTTAAAGCATCGTTTCTATATGCAATTGTTCAAAAATCTTCAAATGGGGGATTAAATTTTTTCTTGAATTAGTAACTCAATTTCATGATTTTTATTTCCAAATGAATATTAAAATTTAGTCTTGTATTCTAATCAAAAAAACCTAGTACGCCACTGCTTCAATTTAACCATATGTATCAAAGTGCATTTGAGCTCACCAGTTCTTCTAAAAACTTGACCGCGTTTTACCCACTGCACCAAGTTTTCCGCCCTTGGAAAGGTATGATAGCTATCATTGACTGCCCTATCTATAATCCGCCATTCCCCATACTGTTACTTTATGATTGGCATTTTCTCCATCACTATTCGTTAAGAACCCTTATAGAGGTAGGAAGTTTCAGAGCATTAATTTGAAATATGGAACTGTTTTATAAGATTAATTTGAAATTTAAAACACAACCGTCCTTTTCACTTATTGTTATTCTCAACACATTGCAAGTGCTGAGAGGACGTTCACTCAGCTCGGTTTGCGTTAAGCAAGCAAATTTACAGGGCCAAATGGAACAATTTTATAATTTTTGGGTATATAAGTAAGAACGTAAACGAAACTGTAAAATGCTTCAAGTCCTAATAGTAAAAGGCTTTAGTGGATTGATTAATAGGATTTCAGTGCTGATCAAATCGATAAATAATTTATGAATAGCTATTATTAATTATATAAGTTAATAAATTTGCAATAAATATACATATATATTTATTAATTATTTTATTTAATATTTGTATATACTTATATATATATTATTAATATATATAATATATATATCATAATATTTAATATATCATATCATATATATATATATAATATTAAGCAGGTCTGGCATGTGTATTTAAAAGACCCTGTTTCTATTAATTTATTGAGTAAGGTCAAATTATTATAAACAGTTCCCTCAAAGATTGATCAGAAGAGAACGTTTAATCTTCTGCGAAGGTATCACGCAAAGGAATTTATTCCCTAAGTTCTTTTGTACCATAAATTCCTGCAACCTTTACATATTTAAATTTATTGACTTAGAAGTCATTACATTTCTAGGTTAGGTCAACGTTTACAGCAATGACAATCCATCCTAGGTTTAGGTTATAGGTCTTGTGACGCTAATAACAAGATCCGATTCTAGGCTTTAGGGTCTATGAGATTGTTGGGTCAAACACGATTTCTGTTCCTTATATAGATATAGGTTACGTTACTGATACAAGTACTTCCCTTAAGTACTTAGCATTATACGGACAATAGTGTGGATTAGGGTATTAGTATACAGTTTAAATAATTAAATAACCTTACAATACTATATAGTATTATTAATATATATTAATATAATAGTATACTATATATATAATATATATAATATTAATATTATATTATATAGTATATGATATCATATTATTAATATATTATTAATATATATTAATGATATATATGTATAAAAGAAATTTGGTTTTTTATATCTCCAAATAGATCACGTTTATTTAATTTGGGTAATCCAAGTGAAGTCAACTTATATGATATATATATTTACTAATGTATAAAAATAATTTCTTTTTAATATTTATATCAGAAATATTACTAAAAGTCAGAAAGCTATCTGATATTGATTTAAATTCACGTAGGGTTAAGAGAATTCGGTCAATATAGTTTGGACTCAGCCTTCTAGACGAATTAATGCTCAGTAAGTCTTGCAATCTGTATATTTCCCTTCTATACAGTAAATTCACACCTTTTTCTAGACATTATAACTTGTAAGTTCTGGAACTATGAGTTATAAGCTTACGTCTAATGTGGATAACTTTTTGAAGAGGCATTAGAAAAATTATTACTATTCAAGTAAAATATTGATGAAGACTAGAATTCAAATAATAGAACAATACCAGGCATATATATTTTATACTAAAGTTCGCTTCTGGTAGGAGGGGGCAGTTGCAACAAAGTGTGTGAGTAATAAACAATGGTGGTGGGGAAGTTGTGATGATAGTGGGTGGTACAGTAATCCACCCGAGAGCGTGTATACGCGTACTCTAGAGCTACGCTTTATACCCTACTATTTCTTATGTCATTTCCCAATCACTAGAGATTGAGATTTATTATAATAAAGCTACTAATAATTAATATCGTATAACCTAGATAAGTTAATAGGTTTATTACCTAAGAGTAGTCAGTGTGAATATATTTAGTGAGTTACGCCTACCCATCTGGTATAGTCGGAGAAATATCACTGACTAGATTACGATACTTCAGCCGCGCGATATAGAAATCCGCGTGACTCACGGTAGGACGTATATTGAAGTATACTAATAGTATAAACTATAAATACACATACTATATATACATATATTTATTTGATTATAATTATTATGATATTTATATCATTATTTTATAAACTTATAAATTAATGTTATAGAGTTCTCTTATATATAATTAATGAAAGATTTATAAATTATTTATTTAAATTTATATTGATTATAATTATATATTTATATACTTATATATATTTTATATTTAATATTATTGATATCCTTGTAAATATTATATATTTATATATATTAGTTTATAATATTAATATTATAATAATATTATATATTATATTTTAATAATTTAATTATTATTAACGCCGATAAGATTCTAATTTTTCCGAAGGAAATCGAGTCTGAGTCGAAAAACGATATCACCTGAATAATATGATGAGATCGATTTTATTTAACGCACTCTCGACTAATCTGAGAATCCGCCGAGGCGGTTGCTCGGCTTAAGTGCAATAATTAGGTCGCAATGAGCGGTTTACTGGACCTGACTCCAGCACATTCCAGAGAAGAATATGCGGAGTACAGCCTGCCTCTCCCCGACGATACCTCCGGAACTTATCGTATGTGATAAAATTTGGAGGGTTGGTTTAAGCGCTAGTTTTTTAGTGCCGATAGCATAACGTGGACTCCTCTATTTCAAGTTGATCATATCTATAATTACACGATTAAATATAACATTTTGTGTAGCCTGCCTAGGAAGTTACGCCTTAAGCGTGCCCGGTATCTTTTCAGTAAGTTGCGCATTCTGCTTACCACCAGTGACTGGTAGTACCTGTGTGATTATCCATATTCTCACGGTCTACACGTCATATTTAAAAATTTAATTGTAGTTTTATAAATTAAAAATAGTTCATCTTTAAAGGAATAATAAATGCCCAAATATAATATTAAACTCTCAACGCTCTATTATTATAAATAGTATAAATATAAGAGATAATTGTATATGAGTGTAAATAACAAGACCAATGTATTACCAATTTACCTTCGCAGTTGTATCGCCAGCGAGTTCACAAGTTGTGAAACAAGTTAAAGCTAACTAGCTCATTGATGTTTTTAAAATGAATATGATTGAACTATTTACCAATAGCATGAAATGAATACGTATTAAACCGTAGCTTAACCATAAAAGTATAAGGAATTCGCTAGATGAAAAGTTACGAGACCCCTCCTAATAAGTTTCAAAGACCAAAACATAAAAAAACCGCCTATTATCAAGCTATGCACAAATAACAATAATATAATCGCTTGTAAGGTAGAGATAATGATATGCTCATCGTGTATCCACAATTCGGAGTAGGATAAGTACTGCCCTGATAGTGTCGTGTGCGCTTAGTTGTCAAATAAAACAATTCGATCATGTATAGAGCACTGTTGGTCCGTCACTTACTATGTATAGGGCTTGATGCAAGGGTACGTATGAGTGTTTTCGATAGAATAGTGATTTGTAAATTGCGCCCGACGTCTTTTAATCACCTATACTAATGTAGAATAGCTGTCTCAATCCGCGGCACCTCCCCCCACTCTGTGAGTGAGGAGGGGGGCTCTCGGAACTGTAAAAAAGCTGAGCACAGAGACGTTCGCAAAGACACTAGACAATGATAAGTCGTAGGAATCGGGAAACCCTATGTGAAGCAGCGCGAAATGTTATATAAAAAAGAGGACGCCAAAGCAGTCTCTCGACTCAGAAGGAAGTTATGGAAAGAGGGTGATTCTATCTAGTTGTAGAGCAAATCCAATCTTGCTACCGTTTTACGTCAGAACGACGTCCAATCTCCTCTTTCACAGTTTGCAGGATTGCTGTCAGAGTGGCTACTCCGTGGTGGTTGCGTGGCTCGTGGTGAGTTTAGTATATAGTGTTGTGTATCACTTGATAGATTATATGTGTAGAATGAGGTTCTTCTTTTGATTGAGTGATTCCTGTTTTGAATTGTGTAATGGAAGGTCTTCAAATGGCAAGATATATCCGGCATGATTCGGACGCAACTATCAAAAGTCTAAAAACATATTGTGAGTTGTGTTGCAAGTCATCGAATTACTCTGGAGGGACGAAAAAATTAAACAAAAGATCGTAGTTATTTAGTGTGAGCATCGTAGGGGGTCACAAATGATGTCCTATATTGTTGTATAATTATATAAAATATTTAAAAAGAGTAATTTATACATTATGATTCACCAATAGATAAACAACTTTATACTAATAGTAATATTACCTTTAGCGCTTTTTGTTTAAATGTATAATGTTTAATTGATAATTAAGCTCCAAAATAAATTTACTTTAAACTTAATCATAAAAACTCACAAAAAAAAATTTATGTGCTCAAAAAGTGGTTTATTGAATGACATTTTTTGATTTTATATTTTGTCCTCTATTATCGAAACATCTAAATACCCATTGTAAAATAAATAAATACACAAAGCTTACCAACAAACTATTCATCAAATTCCTTGCTTCGATTCATTCTGAGACATCATGTCTTTCTGCTTGCTCTGGCCTCTAATGACATCCTCCGTTTCTCATTGCAGTATACACTTTCCCAGAAGCCTCTGTATATTTGTTTCACCACCTTCTATGGACTGGTCCATCTGGCCATGAGCCACTTTGGAACTTAGCATTGGCTCTTAACAACACTTATACTTATTATACTGGATAATTTTGAGTTTAACAAGTCAAAGACTGAAAGGTTCAGTATACACATTTTCTGACCAGCGTCTATCTCAAGTATACACAAAAAACGGGAAAGTTTCGCCATCTTGAGGGCATTTTAGCTGCAGGATTGCTTTTCACTGCCCGTCACGAGACAGAGTGATGTTTGCGTGGTAAGCAGCCTTCGATGATCCCTTCCAGTGCCTCGAAGTGAGTGCTCCCACTCCAGAGCCCGCTTTACTATAACTCACCTTTTCACCTTTCGGGTGTGCAATCCCTCCTTTTGAAGCATTTCCTCCTCCTTTCTTCACTTGCTGGTGGGGTGTGCATCCCCCTCCATAGAGCGATATAATAAACCATCTCGCCTGAATCACGCCAATGGTTCAAGTGTTTAGAGCTATGCGTACTACGATACTCATAATAGTGTTATAACGTATGGAGTATATGTTGCGAGTGGCTTAAAAATACATTTCTGCTACTGTGCACATTGCCTTTCTGACGCGGATTTTATAGGGTTGAAGGGCTGTATCTGTCATAATGTTTTAGATGAAATATTGAGAAATCGTGTCCAGAGTGGTCACATCCCACGACGCCAAGAGGAATTCAGAGAGATTTGATTTAGTAATAACACTCGGCAAGCAGTGTATTTTTAGTAAAAGGTACCCCGCCAACGAAATATAAATTGCCACAAAAGTAAGGATATATGTCGACGTCCTTCAACCTTGTTGTCCTTTTTTGTAAGGCAATAGTGTTTGAAAACCACTTAATTGTCAAAACAAATCCTATTTACAGTTTTCTATACGATGCTCATATCTAGGCTTACAGGACGTAATTTCCTCAATAATGCCAGCATCAGTTGGAAGTACCCTGTCCTTATGGCCTGAGTTAGTCCTAGCTAAGCCATAAAGGCACTGATCTTGTATGAGGGTGAACGTTATGTAATGACGAATACGAGACGACTGAGAGCTATGACTTTACAATGGAAACAGTCAAAGGCTCTCTTTGGTAGTAATGGATAGCTGAGCCAAAGTGGGGGTATATGAGATTTACTAAGTTATGTTGCTGTAAGGCGACAGCTCTCGCACTGCTTGCCCGAAAAAGTACAGCCACTCCTACTTGTGCTCTTGAAAAAGTTATTTCCATCGACAACTCTTGTGATGCAGTGCCAACCATAACAGCGGTAGTCTCCATAGTTAATATGTCAAGAATCACGATACCAATCCAGTCCATGAGTTAATATAATTCAAGATCCGTTTTGCTTTCAAACCCAATTGCAATGACTCTTCAGTTCACAAGCCAGTGTTACGACTATTGTGGTATCACTTGAGTGAGATGAACGGATTAGTAATTACTAGCACTTGCTCAAATAGGACTCCGATGTGTATGCTAATCGAGATATCTTGGTATAGTTGTTTGTTTCACTTCTGTGTTATTATAAAGAGTGAATCTCATAGTAGGTGGTTGAATCAAAATTAACCTGTTCTTAGCAGGTCTCCCTTTTTGTTATAACGAATTTTTACTCACTGGCAGTCAAGCGCATGGGAGGGACAGATATGCAGCTATCCTACTTTAGTCTTCACTTATATAGCATGTGTAATGCCTTATTTTCTTTTCACCTTTAAATATCTTTGACTAAACTGTGATGACTTGATTTATCTTGTCTTTTGTAAACATGATTCTTTTTTACTGTGCTGTAATATCTTTGTGTGTGCTTGTTCTTGCTTATTTTTTTTTTTATTTTTTTGAATATATAAAAATCTAATTTTTTTGCTCTCTCCTTTATCTTTTCGTTTATTTTTGTGTATTGCTATGTTTTACCGAAATTCGTCATCCTTAAATAGATAGCTATCAGTGCGAGAGTGGACCGATGTATTCTGCGTGTGTCTCTCCCGTTGTTCATATCTCTTAATGTATTGTGATCTATCAAGTAGTCTGGACAAAGTTACTTCCTGATCTCACGCTCTTTCAGATAAATTTTAACAATCCAAGCTGACTCTATAATACAAATACAGGGCTCTGAGTATGTATGCGTTCGTAATGCAGGTGTGTTGGGCGTACTACCGTATACGAGTACTCTTTTTGGCAAAATAAATATCCCTTTAATCCTTGAAAGGGGGGCGGTATAAAATAGGGGATAATAGCAGGACAATTAAATGAGATTACTGCAATAATGTAAATCTATGTGTATATTGCTCATATGGAGCGTTACGTGGACACTTGTGTCGTACACATTGAGAGCAAATATACCGTATCACTGAGGCTATGTTGATTACTAGGAAGGTATGCAAGTAGTTCGATGCTTTAGACATATCACTTTGATTATATTGACCATAAATATATAAGAGTTGAGCAGTTATTGTTATCAGAGAGTTCGTGCGTGTACGTGTTAACTGATTTAGATTGTGATCTTAATCTTCATAAACCTATATCGCGTCTGGAGAATAGGAACAGAACTTACCTTTGGTATTGTAACTGTAACTTTCGTTTTGCTTCAGCTTTTCATGGCAATCCATATGATTGAACTAGTAGAATTTCTTCCTTAAAAACTCATCTTCTGCAAATCTCATGTTTGTGTAATATTAATTTGTACTTTGTAGAATGGCCAGGTCATATAGTAATAGACTTATGTGTTAATTGGTAAGCCAATTTGTGCATGTACTCAAAACGAGTGTTCAGACAACTGTTTAGCCTACGCCGCTTATATTTGACTATTTGTTATATTGGAACACTAGTTCTTTGCGCAAGGTGGACTTAGGTTTCATAATTTCCTGTAAACCATCAAAGACGCTAAGAGGAAAAAGATTGTAACATCTTCATTTGTTTAACCTAGTCAGCACTCATCTGGACATGTCGGACCCTTTGCCTCAATTTGAAGTCATTATCTTAAATCTCAAACATCTCAGATCTTAAACAGATTGACACCTAATTGAAACTGATACTTTTGTTCCTTTTGTAAATTATAGGAAACGACCATTGTGGTCAGAAATTCGCAGAGTTTGATCTCCACGAGCCATAAGTGTTGAAGTTGTGTTGAGCTATTAGGCACTTTTGCATGCGTCAGGTTTTTTAATTTTATACTCTTCTTCATGACTATTGCACCGCGCTTTGAAATTTAGAAATATTCCTCTATCGGCACACAGATGTTGTATAACAAAGATACAACTGTTTGGAGTAGAATTTGCTTGAGTAAGAGTTTGGGCTCTCATCTATTATGCAGAATGTTGAGGCTGTGAATGTGTAAATCCTAGTGTATTTATGATTTGATTGTCCGAGTAGGTTATTACCAGCGTTCTATGTTTGCTTTGTGGAATTCATTGTCGAGAACACAAAAATGTGGAACATATTCGAAGGTAAGTTGACTGTATGAGAGTAGAATTAGCTACTGTTACTGTCTGCCTAAAAAACTCCTCTCTTTTTCTATGAGTGAGTAAAATATATAAATAGACCTCAACCAGCACGAAAAGAGAGGAGGATAATATATAAATACAAAAGAGATAGATAATATAGAGAACTTGAACAAAAATTGATATTCCGTATAAAAGAAGTAATGATAGGTGTGATTGAAAATATACTGAAAAGTGTTCGTTTTATTAGACACAATACTTGTATAAATTGCCAGCGATAATTTGGGTAACAGTTGCTTACTATAATATATAAAATTCTTACTATACTAGTATTTATATACTGAGTATCACGGTGTATAAAGATATGTTATATATATTAGCTTATTATTTCTTAAAAGCTTTAGTTTGTTAGTACATTATTTCAATTTTCACTAAAATGGTTAGTTAATTATAAGTTGAAACCTTAATATTTTAAATGTTGTATATTAGCTTTATGCTAATAACTTTGTTATAAATATTGATACTTTTGATCAAATATATCTCAATATTTACGTTATGTGTATATAACTGTATCCAACTACTAATTTAACATTTAGGTGATAAGCAAGAGGTACACCCTTAACCACTACCCTGTAACATAAAAACCCCAAACACTTGTAAAACTATAATTTATGAAAATTTTCTTAAATAAAGCCTATTACCAAATGTAAAAAAAATAAAAAAAAAACCTTAAAAGTAAGACAGTAAAAAAAAATGAAATTTCATATATTGCTGTCGGGAAAATAGTGGGATATGTACTTTTTTTAAAACTACAGAATACCATTAACGTTTAATATGTTAGGATGATATGTCTGGGAAAAGAGTTGTGAATAAGATGTTACACCCGTCATAGTAGTGCATATGTAGTGTCCTTAAGTGCTGACGTTCGGGTCTACATTTACCTTCAAAATGTCGGTGGAAGGATTTTGCTTTGTTTTATTAAAATTTGAATCAACTATTTTATCAATTTTA
>JABUQX010021200.1:2500-10000 GCA_015478945.1 Trachelipus rathkii | reverse complement strand
AACCTAAACTTAATGAGTTCTAAACCGAATTTAAACACAAAAAAAACATTTGGTAGAGGGAACATATTTATATATGAGAGATATGGCAGAGGTTTTTTAGTCCTCTTAAATGGGGACGAAATATATTTAAAAAAACGATTATCGGAAAAAATATCGATTTTTCGTCAGATTACGCTAATCTCAAGTATTACGAAGAAATCTACTAAATGACTTATCACCATTTTTAAAGTTTTTGATATTACAAAAATTTAGTCCTAATTGCTAGAAAAAAAGTTTCAGAAACGATTTATAAAACTGGTCTTAAAAGGTGGAGTGGTTGGTAACTTTAGTTTCTGAACAAAGTCTTATAAAGGTTAAATGGAGAAATATTGAGTTGAGTATTTTGGATATTAACTTAAATTTTTTTTTTTTTTTTGTGATAGTCATACTTTCTTAACGTCAGCCTTTTTGAACTTCATTAGTAAAGAGAATATAAAAGTATCAAATGTCGGCGATTTTAAATGAAATGGACGTGTCTTGTTCATAAGGATTCTTTGCCTCTTCCATAAAGCATCAAATAAATTTGTGCGTATCATATGTATGTTTATATTCATCATTCAACCCATTTTTTGTTTTATTTGTGCGACGACATGTAGCAACCAACTCTTTCAAATTGATGAAAAACTATTCGAAAAGTCGTTAAATTTAGCGGAGGTTTTAGCGATAATAATTAGCAACACTTTCTTACAAAATAATCGAACTATAATGGCTGCTTTCAGTTCCACCTTACAACTGTCATATATATATATATATATATATATATATATATATATATATATATATATATATATATATATATATATATATATATATATATATATATATATATATATATATATATATATATATATATATATATATATAACTAATTATACGGTAACTGATATAAATATATATATATATATATGGATCATGTCTTTTATCCCTGTCCATATCCATATCGCTATCGATTGCATGAATCAGAACACATTTGACAAAAATCAAAATAAAACTGTATGGAGTCAAAATAAATCTATATTGTAATAAAAGAGCTTCACACCTTTAAAAATATTTAAAAAAAGTTTAAATCTATGCTACCTAACGTAACTTAAAAATAACGTAACATAACTAATACTAACTTATATTATTGTACAATTTATTCCACTTTCCATCGTTTCTGTAAACAACAAAACAACAAGTTATATAAATATATATATGGGAAAATAGTTCAAACTCTTCTCACTATGAGCGCGCCTTTCTACATTTTGTTCCATAACGTAACTATGGAAAAAAAAATGACTTCAGCTTCATGGGACAGGGATATATATATATATATATATATATATATATATACTATATATATATATATATATATATATATATATACTGCTATATATATATATACATGCATATAATATATATATATATAATATATGCTATAATAACATATAACTATATTATATATATATATATATCAAACCTACTTAGGGTATGACCTGACCTTTCGCAGATTTAACCCCTTTTCCCCCCCTACTCGAAACCTTTGTGGTATTTCAAACCAAAAATTGGGAGTCTCTCCCCCCACTCGCAGTCCACCCCTCGACCTACGTCTCCTTCCCCCACCCCCTCCTTTTTTAAAACCTCGTAAATCTGTTTCAAATTGTCCTAATCCTAACCTGATATCTCATTTAATAATAATAATAATAATAATAATAATAATAATAATAATAATAATAATAATAATAATAATAATAATAATAATAATAATAATAATAATAATAATAATAATAATAATAATAATAATAATAATGAGTAAGGTTTGCCAAGAGAGAAGAGATCTATTTTTTAATTGCACTTAAAAATATAAGCTTTTAAATAGCATTATTATTATTAATGGGTTTAATATTGGCAATTTTTGAGTTTTGAATTAATGGTCTCTCTCTCTCTCTTTCTTTCTTTCTTTCTTTCTTTCTCTCGCTCTCTTTCTCTCTCGCTCTCTTTCTTTGTTTGTTTCTCTCTCTCTCTCTCTCTCTCTCTCTCTCTCTCTCTCTCTCTCTCTCTCTCTCTCTCTCTCTCTCTCTCTCTCTCTCTCTCTCTCTCTCTCTCTCTCTCTCTCTGGTTCTTACTTTCTTTCTTTCTTTCTTTCTTTCTTTCTTTCTTTTTTCTTTCTTTCGCTCTCTTTCTTTCTCGCTCTTTCTTTCTTTCTTTCTTTCTTTCTTTCTTTCTTTCTTTCTTTCTTTCTTTCTCTTTCTCTTTCCTTCTTCTTTCTTTCTTTCTTTCTTTCTCTCTCTCGCTCTTTCTTTCTTTCTTTCTGTTTGTTTTTCTTCTTTTTCTTTCTTTTTCTCGCTCTTTCTTTCTTTTTCTTTTTTTTCTTTCTTTCTCTTTCTTTCTTTCTCGCTCTTTCTTTCTTTTTCTTTCTTTCTTTTTCTTTCTCGCTCTTTCTTTCTTTCTTTCTTTCTTTCGATGTTTATTTCTTTCTCTCTCTCGCTCTTTCTCTCCTTCTTTCTTTCTTTTTCTCTCTTTCTTTCTATTTCTCTCTCTCTGTTTGTTTTTCTTTTTCTTCTCTCTTTTTTCTCTTTTTTTCTTTTTTTATTTTTTTCTTTCCTTTTTTTCTCTTTTCTTATTTTTCTTTTTCTTTCTTTCTTTCTTTCTTTCTTTCTTTCTCCCTTTTTCTCATTCTTTCTTTTTCTTTCTTTCCTTTTATCTTTCTTTCTTTCTTTCTTTCTTTCTTTCTCCCTTTTTCTCATTCTTTCTTTTTCTTTCTTTCTATTTGTTTTTCTTTCCTTTTATCTTTCTTTCTTTCTTTCTTTCTTTCTTTCTTTCTTTCTTTCTTTCTCTCTGTTTGTTTTTCTTTTTCTCTTTTTTTTCTTTTCTTTTTTCCTCTTTTTTCTTTCTTATATTTTTTCTTTTTTCTTTCTTTTTTTCTCTTTTCTTATTTTTCTTTCTTTCTTTCTTTGTTTGTTTTTCTTTCTTTCCTTTCTCTCTTTCTCTCTCTCTCTCTCTCTCTCTCTCTCTCTCTCTCTCTCTCTCTCTCTCTCTCTCTCTCTCTCTCTCTCTCTCTCTCTCTCTCTCTCTCTCTCTCTCTCTCTCTCTCTCTCTCTCTCTTTGTTTCTTTCTTCTTTCTCTCTTTTTTTCTTTCTTTTTCTTTCTTTCTTTCTTTCTCTCTCTGTCTTTCTTTTTCTTCTCCCTCTCTCCTTCTTTCTTTTTTCTTTCTTTTTCTCTCTTTCTTTTTCTATCTCTTTCTTTCTTTGTTTGTTTTTCTTTTTCTTCTCTCTTTTTTTTCTTTTTTCTTTTCTTTTTTTTCTTTTTCCTTTTTTTCCTCTTTTTTTCTTATTTTTCTTTCATTCTTTCTGTTTGTTTTTTTTTTCTTTTTTCTTTCTTTGTATATGTGTATTTATTTATTTGTGTTCACAAATAACGATGTCTTTTTAAATCGTACGAAATCGGTAACAAATGTCAAAGGACGTCTTTTGGCCTTTGTCACTTCTTGCTTTATTTATTTCGTCATTATTATTATTATTATTATTATTATTATTATTATTATTATTATTATTATTATTATTATTATTATTATTATTATTATTATTATTATTAAACGAAACCTTGGAGGCGCAAATTGTGCAACGTTTTGAATTTTATAAATATTGATGATTATTGTATTAAATAAAAATGCTTTGTTTTAAATTTTATATAATAATAATAATATAATAATAATAATAATAATAATAATAATAATAATAATAATAATAATAATAATAATAATAATAATAATTATCCTCTCACTTAGACATTTACCGTCAGTGTATTAGTATTATTATTATTATTATTATTATTATTATTATTATTATTATTATTATTATTATTATTATTATTATTATTATTATTATTTTTGTGAAGGAAAATTTGTTGATGTTATAATAATTTTGTGAAGGTTAGCTATTAATGTTTTGACTCTCCACTTTCTCCCAATTTTCCCCCAACCTCTCCTCCCCCTTTTAATCTCCCCCTCCCCTCATTACTCTCTTTTCTCCCTCCTTCTCCCTCTCCCTCTCCATTCGTCTGTTAGAGTTAAATATAACATTTGCTTTTATTTTATTATATTTACTCCTAAAATTTATACATTGGATTTCTTTGCCTTCTTTTTCATAAACTATTTTACTACTACTATTACTACTACCACTACTACTAATACTACTACTACTGCAATAATAATAGCAACATTAATAATTATTATTATTATTATTATTTGATAATTATTTTAAGGGAGGCTCTGGTAGTTTTGGTTACATATTTACCATTCATCGTAATGGTTGCAATTGGTTACTTGTTTTAATTTAAATATTGAATAGTTTTTTATTATTGGGTTCAATAGTGTTTGATCGATTGATTCAGAGATTTGGTTCGATGCCCCCAGTTCTTATGGGTAAAACAACTAAAATTCCTTGTAGGTTTGGGTAGGGTTATGAATCCGAACCTTTGGTTTTATATTGTGATCTTCTTTGATACGTTATTGGCATTGGGCATGTACGTTGTTGGTTTTTTTGATTCTTCTCGAATATACCCTGGATAATATGGGGTATGGTTGGTGGAGCACCGCAATTTTCGGCACCCTATCGTACCGGAGTGAGCGTGCCACGAACCGCATTCACCAAAAGTCATATATTTTTTGTCACCGCATCTGCTTCAGTGCCACCGCTCTCCGCACCGGGACAATGGGATTGTATGTAACACCGCACCGCACCATGGACCGCAACCGCACCGCACAATGCACCGCATCCTAGTATGGATTACCTTGATTGGGACTGAGCCATTTTCCAATTGGGTTTCCATTATATTTACCAGACAAAAATGGCGTCAGTTTTGTAATAAAAATTTCTGCTTTTTGTATTAAGTTCTTTCGTGGGTTTGGGTTTGTGCATGTACGAATGTGCGTGTGTGTGTGTGTGGGTGTGTGTGAGTGTGTGTGTGCTAACCCGGAACAGATACAGTAATAATGACGTGACATTAGAAATACGTCTCTAATCTTCTGTTTTATTTCGGAGATAAAAATATTTGGCATTCGTTCATTGCCTTTTTTTTCTTTCTTCTTCTTTGCTTTTATTGTTCTCTCTCTCTCTCTCTCTCTCTCTCTCTCTCTCTCTCTCTCTCTCTCTCTCTCTCTCTCTCTCTCTCTCTCTCTCTCTCTCTCTCTCTCTCTCTCTCTCTCTCTCTCAAGGTTTATATACCGATTAATCGGTAGATTACATCAGTAATCTTAATGCTAAAACTTTAGAGATTAATTTGAATATATTTTATCCATTTTTCGAGACCATAAAAGTAAATCTTGGCTCTTTTCCCTGCCATGAACAGCAGCAATGCGTAAAAGACAGACAGACACGAACGTTTGCATACCTTATTAATTAAAATATATGCTTCAATACATAAGAACCACATCTGACCTAACCTAACCTAACTTAACCTAAATTAACCTAACCTAACCTTACCTAACTTAAACTAACCTAACCTAACCTAACCTAACGTAACCTTACCTTACCTAACCTAACCTAACTTAACCTAACCTAACCTTAAATATTCATTTATAATCAAAATTATTAAATGTTTAATTTTAATTTTTTAATATTGACATTTCAACTTCATACCCAATTTAGTAAACAGATTTTATTTGTCTAATTAATTAATTAAAGGCAGATTAATGGGCAATTTATTTTATATTGGGCATAGTATTTGGCGCTGACCTCGGGAGTTTGAAGCTGATATTTTATTCGTTTTTAAAAGTACGAAGAAGGCCATCCTCTTGTTCGTCTTCCCGGGCCAAGGGTGCCCAATGCCCATATCCTATCCATGCCCATCATCCAATCTTTGCCCAATTCGCAAAATGATCGATTACGTCAATATGGTATTTTTCCGCATTTATTTAGAGGTAAAAATCCCCGTCGTCGTCGTCTCTCTCTCTCTCTCTCTCTCTCTCTCTCTCTCTCTCTCTCTCTCTCTCTCTCACTCCCTCTCTCTCTCTCTCTCTCTCTCTCTCTCTCTCTCTCTCTCTCTCTCTCTCTCTCTCTCTCTCTCTCTCTCTCTCTCTCTCTCTCTCTCTTTATATATATATATATATATATATATATATATATATATATATATATATATATATATATATATATATATATATATATATATATATATATATACTGCTATATATATATATGGGCTCAAGTTTGTTTGAAGTCACAAATTCTTATATCACAAAATCCCCTATTTTACCCTAACATATTTTAGGAAAAATTTTACTTTACCCTACCGAGTTTTTGTTGAGGTGTGGAGCTCAAAAAAATATATAAAGAGGTTTTAATTTGTCCCTTTTTATTTTCATTTATTCTCTTCATTGTCATTTCTTTTGTCTCTTTGTTGTGTATCATTAAACTTATTTAATCATTAACATAATTTTATCGCTTATTATTTTTATATTTAGGATGTTATTTATTATGAAAGGTTTTCAAGACGTTTTGTGTGAATTTGTGGAAGATTTTGATCTAAAGTGTTTTTTATTAATATTAAATCATTTATTGAAGCGCTTATATATATATATATATATATATATATATATACCTATATATATATATATATATATATATATTTATATATATATAAAAATTTTTATATAAGTATATATATATATATATATATATATATATATATATATATATATATATATATATATATATATATATATGAGTTGCACTTTTTTCAAGAAAATCACGAAAGCCATATCTTGAAGAAACTACTATACCTACAGTTAAAATAATTACATTGTTGGAATCCTGGTAAGAATTTTAGTTTGGAAAATGTGAACAAATAAGTAATATATTTTTTTTTATCTTTAAAAGTACTATAGCTATGGTTAAAATAAATACATTTTTGGAATCCTCGAAAAGTTTAGTTAGGAAAATGACAAAATTAATATTAATTTTTTTATTATTATTTTTAATAATAACAATTAATAAAAATAAAATTTGTAAAGGTATTACACGACAAAGTAGGGGGCTCGAGCCGACGAGGGGGAACAGAGGGGGACGTTTTTCCATACCCCGTAGAGGGGCGGAGGAACCCCCGCGACACCAAATACCAAGAGCGGGGTTCGGAGACCACTCCCGGAAGGAAATAGTCCTACCCGTCGTTCCCGGAAGGCCGAGACTAGGCTCTGCTCATCTTGGTTGCCTTAGATTCTTGGTGAAAGTGAATGGGTCAGTCAAATAATGATAGATCCTATGTATTTTTGAATCATGTCCGTCACCACTTAAATTGATTGTTGGGATCATATACTCAGAAAATATATGAAAAAAAATATCAAAACTGACGAGTCGTAAAACATAACAGTCTATATATATATATATATATATATATATATATATATATATATATATATATATATATATATATATATATATATATATATATATGCTACTATATATATATATATATGTAAAACAT
>JABUQX010021199.1:20000-29842 GCA_015478945.1 Trachelipus rathkii | reverse complement strand
TCATGGACTATTATAATATGTGTTTACAAAATTAATTTACGTTTTAATTATAAATTATTTATTTATTTTAAAATTCATCAATGTCTTCTTTTGTTATTTTTTATATTAAACCTCGTAAAAATACCTAAATTGTTTTAACCTATTGTACAAAGCGATGGTAAATGTTTATTTTAAGAGTGTAAGGATAACTTTACCTTATATTATGTTTTTGTCTCAACGTAAGTCTCTATCTGCGCTTTATATATTATTATATTAAATTTATAATTAAAAGGGAAAAAGAAATATAAATCAGTATATATATAAATTATTTGCATTAAAATGATAAGCAATCTTTCGTAATGTTAAGAAAGATAGGTAGTTCTTAAAAGCCTTACTTAAAATAAAATATAAATTATATCCTAATTATTACAATATTATTAATATAGTCATATATATACTATTAATAATATTTTCAACTTCTTTTATATTTACATTTTTATCATATAATCATATTATTATATTTTTCATATAGTGAGATCCTCCTTTACTAGTTTACATTGTTCTTTATTATTCTTTTGGATATGGTCTATTTATTTATGTATTACGATTTTTTATATTACTAGAACTAGTTTATTATTAACTTAATAGTTTATAATTCATAAGGTTAAAGGCGTACCCATATTTATTCTAATAAAAGGGATATATATTAGTTTACGCACGAAAGTGACATACTCTTTATATATTACTCTCATTTTGAGTGGATCTATATCACGCTTGTCTCTAAATATATAAGATCGCTTTATTCCGCAGCACCACCTTGTCTCGCTGTTTCTCAATAATATACATTATGCAATCATACATCCCTATTTTTCTTGTGCGTATATATTCTATACATTTAAAATTCCCACTTTATACCACGTATACTATCTACTACAGATTTAATTCTAAATTTTATATTCATCACATTAATCTCATATTTTAAGTTTCATAGGTTATTTTTTGCAAAGATCTGCGATTAGTGGTATATTAATTTTTTGTTCCTTGGTGAAGTTTTTCAAAGGTTGTAATGTACGTAATTGGATCTCTCATATAGGTTGTAACGTGCATGAGACTACTCGTGAAAATTTTAGAATCCATATTGGAAGTTGATTCCGAGTGTTGATTTTTGTTCGTGGTGATAATATTGAGAAAGTTTTTGGATAAAATGAGATAGAGAATTGTAAAATATGATCGCTCTAGATATTAAAGCATATTTTATGATAATTTCACGAATCTAGATTAACTTCGATATTATTCTGAAACTGTTTGACGCAGTTTCAGTTAGTTTTAAATCGTAATTCTAGACATATACTATTTAATAGAGAAAAAAAAAGATTAAAGAAAAAATAAACAAAAGAAAAAACATTATATTAGGCACGAATATGGAGTATGAGAGTTATATATGATTTTTCTCTCATAAAATATAACAAATAATGTTTGAAATTTGAGTTCCAATCTTTTATTATCTTGAAATATTTATTTGCATTAAGAGTATATGACTTATGCGAGGAGGATATTATTATGGTAATATATCATAGGTAAGCAAGAAATTTGTTTTTGAATTAATTGAAATTATTTAAATATGTACAAGTTCTATCACTATTAATCTAGTAAAGTGGTTTATCTGATTGTCTTCATTAAAATTACTAGATAAAGAACAAAGTATTGATATATTGTGTAACACATATTTAATAGTTGAATATCTTACTCATGAGAACGCCATCAGTAAAGAGACTGTTAAAAAAGAACAGTAAGTGCCAAAAGTACTATAAACTTAATATTCGAAAATATAAATGCAGAAAGGGTATTAATCATGGAGAAAGGATATTAGTCCAAGTTAGCGTATATTTAAGGACTATTTGACATCTCATCTCTTCGAGAGTGAGAGTCGACATTATCGAGGGATCATAACATGGGTGATATGTGGTGGAGTGATAGGCAGGGTATTGTGAGAGTAGTGAGGATGGATGGTATATAGATGGGAGGTATTGTTATGTAAGGCTCTCACTTTATTCAAGTGGGTGCCGATATATATATTCTTGTGAGATACTGTGGTGGCATTAAGATCTGGTTGGAACTGTCAGGGGAGTAGTCGTCTCTGGTGGTCTAAGTGGACGGAGGGCGCTCTAGGACATTACAGGTAGAGGATGGCGTCGATCGTTATTAACTCGCTCATATCTTGGGTTCTTGATTGTAATTCTTTCAAACATTTCGTACACAATGCTCTGCATATACAAGACCTGAAGTCAAATAAACAATCACTATATTATTAATGAATGAAAATAACACTTAGTTGTTCCTCACCTGATATATTGGGATTAATTTAACTTGAGAAAGATAAGGAGTTAATGGTGGATGGTATTATTAATACTGTCTAGTCTTTTATTCCACTGAACTTCCTTCATTATTTGAAATTTTGGGAACAATGCTGAAGAGATATTTGGTAGAGCAACATGAGTTAAAAAATTAAACAAAACTTTATCAGATTGAGCCATTAATGAAGTTAATGAAATTTATTCTTTTCTCAAATGAATGGGGGTTCTTTTAAATTGATAATTAGCAGGGGTAAAAGTACAACTTGGAATGTGATACGATATATTGGAAAATAAAATTATTTTATAATGCTGTACGGAATGGGGTTTTTCGCAGGGAATAGAAGCTCTAATTTTTTCTGGAAAAGATATAATAGTGAAATGTCCTAGGGTTTACTGTGAGGGTTCTTTTGATTTAAACGATAGTTATAGGACATGACGAAAAATTAGTAGTGAGAGTAAGCAGAAGCGATAGCAAGCAGGTTTTGTCATCGAAATGTAAGAAAGGTTGTGATTGAGGGCAAACCTCTGTTTTCCCTATGTTAGGACAATAGTCGTGAACCGAATTCCGTAAATAAGTATATTTTCGCTGTCCAATATTAACGAAAAGGTAATTATTAGAGTATTATAACATTTTCGAACATGACGTTTCATTAAATGGAATGTATGTTGGGAACGGAATCAACTTATATGAAATATAATTTTTCATTTGAAATGATGGAATTTAGTGTAATTTAAGTCAAATGGGTTATGTGTTGAATTTTATGAGTCCATGAGTATGTCAAAAATGAAATGATATGTTTGTCGCTATCTAATGGGATATGATAAGGAAAATGTAATTGTAGTAGCTTTGTGTCATTTCTGTATATAACTGGTAAAAAAAGATGGCGTTAGAATTAAAGTTGTCATTAGTTATGCTTGATTTGGTCTAATTGTGAATGAAGTGATAACTATTGATGTATCATTGTAATACTGTTAACTGAATGTTCCAACTAATGTAAGTAATGATTTGATACTACCTAGTTGATTAAGGATGTTGTGGGTTGCAAGTGATCTGTTTTGGTATTCAATTAATTTTGTTAAGTTAATTTGAAATTCTGATAATGTTCGGGTATTTGACTTCAATTGTTCTTCTTTAAGTTCATTAACTAATAAATTTGAAGTACTCGCAAAGTTTCCTAATATATTAATCTTTTTTCTTAAAAATTTAATTTGTTTATCCGTCGCGGTACCAAATAAAATATTAAGTATATCTCCTCCCAATTCGAAAGCAGCTCTTTTATAATCTAGAGTTTGGGGAGTGATCCAGGGTAGCTTTAATTTCAAGCTAATTAAGGGATATTACTTTAGTTCTCATTTTAATCGGTGTGGAAATTCCAGTATCGCGCTCTTTGGTTGATAGGTAAATATTAATAAAGCATTAATCATTAACGCAGGCAAAATATTTATCTTAAAGTATCTACCATAATATTTGGTGGTTCTATAAATAGTGGTTTTTAATTTCTGATGGCCATTCCAAAAATACAATCTAGTCAAGATATGCTTCATAAATTTTACTTCACCGGAGTGATACAAAATGATACCTGGCAGTACTCTTGTCTCTTCATTTATGTTAGTGGAGATGGATAAGACTGTGCAGGTAAAAGGAGTAATGCAAATGCTGGATGTAACATTCTCATTTTAGTCTGAAATGATTATTACTTCGATTTAAATAAAGTAGGTCCCGTTTAGCTCCAGAAAATTAAAATAATTTTAAATGTATTTGAATTCTTTTTAATATTACCTATCATTACAATTGAATTTATTTTTAATTTAAAAAGAATTTAATATTTGAATCAAGTTTTCTATTTCTGAAAATTAATTTTTAATTAATGAATATAAAAAAAATTGCCAATAGAAATGAACTTCATAAAATGAAATCAAGTTTATTTTTATTTTAATACTAAAACTTAATAGATAATACTGTATGACGATTCTGATTGAGAATTTAAAATGAAATTAAATTTAAGAAGCTTTATGTGGAAACTAAAATTTGTAAGCTATTTTGTTCTCAATGGCATTTAAAAATTGAAAAAATTAAAATGATTATATATGCATGAGGCTAATTAAGATATTTAACTCCAAAGTTTGATTTTATATTAGCATAAGGCTAATTTCTGAATTGAAGATAAAAATTAAAAATAAAGCAAGCAAACAAATTATAGCTTTAAGCTAATATGTAATTATAAATTATTAAAAAAGATTCTTAAATATTAAATAAACATTCTGATCTTCCTTAAAATTATTATTGTATTACAACGAAGTTATTCAAATTTTTTTAGTTATTTTAAATTTAATAGTAAAAAATTAATAATAACAATAGATGTTACTAATAAAAAATAAAAGTATTATAAAAAATTTCGTATATACTATTTGTTTCTGTTTTTTTTGGTTTTTTAGTTTCAAAAGAAAAGATTTGGCCCCTGGGGGCAAAAAAAAATAAAATTTTGCCGAATTCCTGGTGACGACAATAATTAAAAACGTATACTTATACTAAAGAAGTAATGAATAGAAAAATGTAAAAGTGTGTTTTGTGTAATATATTGTATTATATAAAAAAATGTAAGTAAAACTTAAAATAAAAGTTATGAATAAATATAAAGTAAATTTTAAAAATTTATTTACAAAATTTTTTTTTTAGCAATTCTAAGAGGATTTAACTCTTAGGAGCGAAGTATGGAGCGTTTTTCCTCTTCTAGTCATCGGCTCTAAGGCAAAACAACAAACTGGAGGTCTCTTAAACTCTGGTTCAGAACGACTCTTTTGTTTTTTTAACTCAGTTCTTGGTGGTAGAGGGTGGAGGATGATTCATTGCGTTCTTTTTTGCCTTGTTTGACTCTTGTAACCTCGGTTGCCACATCCCTCGGACCTCTGAATTGCTGGTGAGGTCTATCCGACGGATCTTCTTTTCTATCATCTCTTGTGCTTCAGATGTATGATAAATCCATAAAATCTTCTGGAGGTGTGATGTGACCTCATCATCTTTGGGAAGTGCTTCAGAACTTGGCACATTTTCCCCTACAGTTCCATCTGTAAGTGAGGTTGGGTTACCTCAAGCATCATGTTTGTCCTTCTGATAGACATGACACGACTGTTTCCTCAATGATTTCAACACTGTCTGAAATAATATGAATCCTCTTGTCTGATTGGTGATAGAGACGGTCTATATCCTCTTACTTGAGTTCTTGTTTGTGGAGTAGAATTCATTAAACTACTTTCTTGAGGAGTATCAGGTATTCTTTGGTTACAAGAAGTTTGTGTTTCTACTACAGGATTCTGTTGTTCTGGTGTTGAATCCTCAGGTATAACGTTTTGTTCATCATAAAAATTAGGGGGAATCCACGAAGAAGTGGTTGGAGATTCTTGATCATCTACCTGTCGATTTACTTCCTCAGGTTCCATACTTGTTCTTTCTGTTGTAACTTTCGGGGAATCCAATGTTTCTTTTTTTTTAAAAAAAACTAAGTTTTCAAACTGTTTCTAAAAAATAAAAAAAAAACTAAAGTCTCAAAAATATTTTTCAAATGTTTTCAAAAAGACTGAAATAGAGATTTTCAAATATTTTTCAAAAATTTTCTATGTTCAAAGAAAATATTTAAAGTTCTATTTAAATTCAAAAAGAATTGACAGTAATAACTTTTTTCAATTATTAATTGAAATTATTTTTTCTAAGTGTTTATTTATTAATACTATTGTTTATTAATACACTTAATTGTTATTCAATTTCAATTATTAAGCACTATAGTCATTCACTATTAAATTTAAAAAAAATTTTAAATTTAAAAAATTTAATCACTTTCGATTCTAAGTTCAAAAATAAAAATAATTTTCTTTCAAAATTATTTAAAAAATATCAAAGTTCAAAAATAAAAATAATTTTCTTTCAAATTATTTAAAAAAAATATCAAAGTTCTAAGGTCAAATAGGAAAGATATTTTCTTTCAAAATTATTTTTGAATATCAAAGTTCTAAGTTCAAAAATAAAATAATTTTCTTTTAAAATTATTTAAAAAATGTTCTATTGTCAAAGGTCAACTTATTTGTTCTTCTTTGTCAAAGTTTATAACCTTTATTTGCTATTACTATATATTCTTCAAATTCTTCAAAGTTGTTCTATGTTCTTCTATTAACTGTTCTCTGGGTTGAAATCAATCGATTTATATACCAACAAATTTATTTTTCCAATTCTGTTATAATTTGTGGTTTTTATAATTTCTGTTGCAGTAGAATAATTTTTAAAATGTTTTAGGTCAGTAAAATAAATTTTCAATTTTTCTGTAGCTAAATATAACAATTCTGTTATTTTTTAGGTCAAATAAAACAATTTCTAATGTTCTAGATCAAAAATATTATAATTTTCTGTATTCTGGGTCAATTAGGGCAATTTCTGGGCCGGTGACCTTTTCTGACCTTTTGACCTTTGATGACCCCTGGTGACCTTTGGTGACCTTTGGTCTTAGTGACCCTTTTCTGGTGGGTCTGGGTCTTGTCTAAAAGGTTTTACCTCACTTTGATAATTATTAATTATGTTTTTGTTAAATTACGGATTTTTGCAAATAAATTAAAAAAAATTTTTTTTTAAATAACACAAAAAAAAAAAAAAAAAACGCTTTTTATTTTCACTGAAAAAAAGAAAAAAAAAAAAACTTGGCTTCCTAAGCCACACTAAAAAAAAACGGGTTAAAAAAAAACGAAAACCGAAATTTTTACCACCTGTAAATATTCGCGGGACTACGACAAATATAATTAATGCATAATTATAATGAAAAAGTAATTAATAGATTTATTATTAATAAAAGCAAAAACGATATATATATATATAAAAATGATGTGTGTGTGTGGTGTTGTGTGTGCTATAATACTGCGTGAGAAAGGAAAGAAATGGGGGAAAAGAAATGAAGGAAGAAATGAGGGGATCAATTGGGCCAAGACTTCAATCCCTCTCTCTGGAGGCAATTTCCCTTCCCCTGAATTCAGTTCTCCTATTCAGTGTCGATTTTCTTTTCTCCCTTCCCTCAACTCCTTACTCTTGTCTCCCTTACTATTCTATTCATATATTATACTGAATGAATATAACGAATTTACGAACACACCTTTTTTGAAACAACTTTTTTAGACTTCCCCTTATGGTTTACTGCTGCTGTTTTTGATTTTTGCCAATCTTTATCTAGCTCTAATTATTTAACTAATGATAATTAAGACAAAATTTTTTCACTAAAATGATTTACTAACTCTATACTATCGTTTAGTAAAATAAAAAAAAAATTAATTAACCGAGTCTTAATTAATTATTTTAAAGATGTTAATTGCATATTTTTCTATTGTATTCTCGAAAAAACTTCCCTCAGAGGAACCATACATATAAGAAAAGAATGCAATTACTAATTTTTTGTATTATTTTTCTAGTATTTTTGCTTTAAAAAACAAAAAAAAACATACAAAATGAAGACAATAATGTCATATAAAAATTAATTTATTTAATATATTCTTTATATATTAGTGTCTCTAAAAATCTCGTTTTGTTATTTTCACACAAAGAACAATAAAAGTTTAATAGCCCTTTTTCTAATGGCTTTTATGGTGATTTTTTATCTGTCACCGATTTGTTTTTAAAATTTGTCTTGTAACTTTTGGAAAACAATAACATATGTTTTCTTTAAATTTTTAACACCTTTTGTGTTGAAATTTGCACAAGATGGAACATACTATATATATTAAGGTCCGAAGACGATGGTATATTGCATGTCATTTGTGCACAATTTCAGTGTCGTTTGAACACCTTCATGTTTTTGTGTTGAAAGTATTAATTTTTTGTTGTTGCTACTTCTAATTGATTTTCCACCTTTAAACTGCTTGGCAAAGGTTTGGATTTGGAGTCATCTGTTAGTGACAAAGAAGTCACCTCTCACGGAATTGATAAAACAATGGGCACTTGTTGTCACAGAAGAAATATCCATAGATTCGTGTAAGCCAATCCCTCAACCGTTCCTTACGGCCTTTGTCTTTGTAGTCGTAATTAAATGCCTCTACTCGGTGCTAAAACGCGAAGACGGCAATGACCATTGCAAAGTGAGAGAAGATTACCACCTCAAAATCCTGGAAAGCGAAGCCAGTGTGGTCGTTTTTTGATTTGTGTAATTCCTTACGACCAGAAGCAGGGTAATAAACGCGTCAATTCCTGAGAGTTTTATTTACATCCTATCCAATAAACATCTAAAAACTTCCATAAAAACTGGATCCAAAAAATAGTCTGAAAGACTACTTCCAAAAAACTTCCAAAAAACCTATATAAAATAAAAGAATAGGAAATACGATATAAGTTACATGTAATTTTAAAAAATAATTAAGCTGTAATTAAAATCAATTATGTTTTATTTCTATATTTCATTTCATTTATAACGAATATAATACAAATAAAAAAAATAATTTTATATCATTAATACATTCAAAAAATATAATCCAATATTAATAATTATATTTTTATAAATAAAATAAAAATATTAATTATAAATATATAATTATTAATTACAATATATCCAACTATTAATCAATAAATATATTTCATTAAATATGGCAAACATTCTTTATTTTTAAAACAATAAAATAGTACAAGAATAAAGTTAAATATTTTTAGCAAGATTTTATTATCTTTTATTATTATTATTATTATTATTATTATTAATTATTATTATTATTTATTTTTTATTATTTAAAGTAAATCAATTTGTTACCTTTGTACAACGATGGAAAGTTTTTTAAGTCGAAGACTTCCTTGTTGTCTCACTAATCTCTAATCTGCCTTTATATTTAAATTTTATAATTAAAAAGGGAAAAAGAAAAACAGTATACATTTTTGCATATTATATGATATATATAATTATATATAATATATAATATATTCAAATAATGCATACTATAAATATTTCACTTCTTTAAGAAAACTTCTATCTTTAATATTTTCGCGCCTCTACAACACTACCTAGTGCTATTTCTTAGCTGTTATCTAAGTAGGTATCAGGCCCAAACAAACAACTTTCCTTAGGATCTAACCCTTTTTAAAAGATCGCTTTCCCCCTGTCCCTCTCTCATCCCCTTCTCTAATCTCTCTAAACCCCTAAAGTTTCTCCTTCTCATTCCCAATCATTCTCTCGGTCTCTCTATCCCTTTTCTGAAGTGAAGTCTAAAAATGGATTTTTTGGATAAATCCAAATTTAAATCCATATGGAATATTCCGGTTGGATTGGGAATTGGATTTTAGGAATGAGAATTCCTAGACTAGGAATTATGATTCACAGACTTCTTTCGAAACTTTTGGCTCCAGTTTTACGATCAAAAACTTAAAGAAGTGTTGAGTCAGGTAATAAAAAAGCTATTAAAAGAAAAGTTAGTTAAACAAAAAATGTTGAAATGTTCCCGAAGCTTGAGAAGCGGATTATGAAGCAAGAATTTGTTTTTAAATTATGAGTTTTAAAT
>JABUQX010021199.1:5000-17500 GCA_015478945.1 Trachelipus rathkii | reverse complement strand
TACTATCATATATAATATAATATATATATATATTATATATATAATATATATATATATATATATATATATATATATAATATATACACTTAGAGTGCAAATGCATGACAGAATGGGTATTTCTATGAGGGAATCCTTTACCCGTACCCTTACCCTTACCCTTCGTGACAGTTGAGGAAATAAAATTTTTATGTAATAATGCAAATATTTTTAAAAATTTCTTACTCTTACAAAAAATTATTTTTATACACTAATAAATTTCTCTAGCACTCACGGGTCGGGAGCCGTCTTATTCACAATTAACAATTATATATATATATATATTATATATTATATATATATATATCTCTATTACCTAATAAAAATAGTTCGATGCTTGAGGTTTCCCTTACTGCTAATTATCTATTTTTAGAGTTGTTGAAAATTTAAAATTAATTGAAATTAATGGCCCCCAAAGGAGCAAGAAGGAATGTGTTTTCAATAAGGACCTTGAGAAGGAATACCCCTATATGAAAAAACCAATTTCGGAATAATATGTTCTTTGCAACATATGTTTTTCTGCTTTAATATCAGTCATGGAGGAAGAACAGGTATTACACAATATTTAAATTGTGAAAAACATAAAACTGCTTTGCGTGCCAGTGCATCTAGCACTCACAACGTTTATCAGAATTGACACTTTTGGTGACAAAGAACTTAAATTAGCCGCGGCTGAAATAGCATTTGCTTATTACTTAGTGCAGCCAACATAATCAATCTTTCAAATCTATGGATTGCTCTTCAAAATTAATCCAGACTTGTTTTGACCCTAAGTTTACATGTGCCCGTACAAAAGCAGAGGCAATTGTATTAAAATATGTCTTTACTCCAACAGATGTATCGAAACTGCAGACTGATTTCGAGAAACCAATTTTATTTCCATTATGACCGACTCTCAAATCACAAGGACATTAAATTATTTTCAGTACTTGTTAGATATTTCCAACCTGTTTAAAGGATTCACAGATGAAACTTTTAGAAGTAAATTCATTGCGCCCGGCCTTCCTTAACAACACATCTCTGCATTTCAAAATTGAATGCTTAAAAAATATGAATGCAAAAGAAAAAACAATAGCTCTCTGCGCAGATAATACTAATTGCAATTTTGGGGTAATATCTAGAAAGGGCGTTAACAATGTTTTTACAAAACTCAAGGAGGACTTGGGACATGGTTTAGTTTGAATAGGATGTTCTGCTCATATCATTCACAACACTATTCAGACATCTGCTGATGCTCTTACTATTGATATTGAACGGCATCGTTTCAAAATATAGTTCCATTTCTATATATACACAAGTAAGAAGTTGAAAAAAACTAAAAGAATTTGTGAATTTGTTTAATCAAATACAAAGCAAATATTAGTATATAGCAAAACCAGATGGCTTGCTTTACTCCCTGCGGTTGAACGTCTTCTGACAATGTATACCCCGTTAAAATCATTTTTAAGTAAAAAGAAAAATGTCCTTTTGTGATAAAATCATTTTTTGGAAATCCTTTATCTTAAGCGTGGTTTTACTTTATCCACAGTCAAGCGTCCACTTTTCACATGACTATTGAAAAGATTGAAGGGAATACAATTACAATTTTCGAAGTAATGTCAGCATTAAATGATTTACAAAATAATATGGCCTCTAAGAGCGAAGACTGCTTTATTCCATAAGCTGTAACAACGATTCTTCAAAAATTTGTAAGAGAAGGCCTTGGAATCAGAAGTTGCAAAATTTAAACAGTATGTTCATACATATTCTACAAAACTGCCTTTGATTATTTAATCTAAATGGATCAATCCACTTAAATACTTAAAAAAACAATTTACTTTAAAAACACTAGAGAGAATACCGTGCTGGGAGAAGTAGCAGAAACTCTTAAGTTTTTCTCGTACTCATCCCTACCTTTATCAATCAGACGGACTGCACTTTATTGACGAAATATGTGTTCGTTAATCTATTGTGACCCCCAGAATGTTGACAATTGGAAATTCAAAGAAAACATCTCCTGGTGATTGTTGGGTCGGAATCATTTCGCACTTTCAAGCTAAAAATGTGCCATATTCTAATATCCTGAAAATGTTGAATTTCTTCTTTGTTTACCAGGAACTAATGCTCCAACAGAAAGAGTATTTTCTGCTATGAACTTGATTTGGACCAGTGAAAAAACTCAACTGTCTGTGAAAACTTTGAAAGCAGTGTTAATAAACAAATTTAATTTCGATTATACGTGTTCCGAATTTTACAGAATGTTGCTTGGTGAAATTGATATTCTAAAAAAAATACATTCATCTGAAAAATATTTGTGATACTTCCATTGCCCTTAATAAGCATAAGTAATATATATTAATAATATATTATATATATATATATATATATATATATATATATATTTAATAGTATATATATATATATATATATATATATATATATATATATATATTATATATATATATATGTGCGAGTGAGTCGTCCCGTATTTAAGACATAAAATAATGTAACCCTTATATATATATATATAATATATATATATATATAATTATATAGACTTATATATAAAATAAATATATTATATATATATATATATATATATATATTATATATATATATATATATATATATAATACCCATGCACTTTCTCACATTACTGCAAGGTAGTGTTGGTGGTCAACAAGCCTTAGCTCATCAACACCATTCACAGATAGAGAAAACAAAGCATGATAGATGGGGGTTTCCAACCCCTTGCTACAAGACAAAGAAATTTTTCTTCATAAGATTTGACTTTTTAGAGAAATCCAACTTCGCTGTTGCCAGAATTTAATGATTATAATTTATTAAACTCTTCTTTTAAATTTTCTCCTTAATATAAAAATGATTTCTTTTTTCCTCATTATAAGTTACTAAAAGTAACATTTCCAAAATATTTATAGCTCCTCTAACTCAGTTTGATACAAAAATAATGTAATGTTTAAAGTTTTCAAAAACGAATTCCAAATAGTAAATCAATCTTTTTAGTCAATGTTCTTAATTTAAACCCTGGCAAACATTTCTCCTCAAAAGAATTCTCTTCTGAGAGCTTGTTCAAAACTCCACCTATGCTATGTTTTTGTAAGTTTGAGAAAAATCAGATTAATAATAGAATTTAATAAATATACACTCTATTATAGGCCTATATATAGTATAAAAATTACTATTTATCATTGCCATAATGATGCACTGATGTACTAAAATGTACTTACACATGAAACTCTATATATCGAGCAAATGAAATGATGAAAATATTTATTCTTTACAAAGGAGAATAGATTTCCTTTATTATTTTATTATAACAACTATTAAGTAGTCAAATTAAACTTTTCATAATTCTTTGTATATACTTTGATAACCTTCAGTGCCTTTCTGACCCTACTTTGCTTCTAAATTTATTTCATGCAAGACAGATGCTTAGATTATCCAAGTTGACCTGGAGCTTTCAAGCCAGTAACGAATTGTCACAAAAAAAAAAAAAAAACTCAAACCCTGCATGGAAGTTTATCTTATTCATTATATTTTACATTTTCACAAGATTTCACTAACTGGAAGGGCTTGTTTTCAGTAATTTTTTGTCAAATATATGAACAGAGAAGATGTTCGAGTCTCTGAGCTATAAACTGCCCCATTATAACCAAATTTTCACAATTAAGTTAAAAATTTAGCAGGCACAAACACAAATAATAATATAGTTATTATGTCTTTTGAGGTTTCAAGATATTTCAAATATCAAGGACATTTTGGGCAGAGAAAAGATTTCAGCATTTGAACTTTGGATTTAAGCTTCTGTATTTGATCCACAAAGTATAACAAAAACAAGATAGATGCCTCTTCAATATTAACCATGTTTTTGAAAGATTGTGAAAATCTTTATTTTGGTGATATGCAGGATCCAGTTATAGGGTATCTTACCAAACTCGGAAAGCATTTTTCTGATTGCTATCTAGAGCTTGGCTCACAAACTTTCAGTTGGGTAGTGTAAATACTATTAACTGTGAAATTGCTGAAGCATCATAAGAGCCTGGATCAATGGCAGAGGAACCTCTTTTTAAAAAATGCCAGCTTTTTGGATACCAAGATGTGCAAATTCAAAATTGCACATGAAGGGAAATAAATGCTGCTGTCATTGGCAAAATCCATCTTTGCAAAAAAGAATTTTTCATTTCCAAACTTAAAAACAAAGGCCATATCCAAATTGCTTTGACATCAAAACTCTAATTTTGATGTATAAAATATTAAACCAATTCTTCAAAACTTGAAGTGAAAATGTTTTTAATGATATATTTCTGTTCCCTGATAAGATTATTAATTTTGACTGTCATTATTTTCATATTCCATGCAGTTTATTTTTTCCCCTTGATTATTTTGTTAATTATGTTTTATTTTTAAAGATGATTTATCAAGTATAACTGTAAAATACATATTTTTTAGCTTCTTTGACTGTAGTCTCATCACAAATGAAACATTGAACTATTTTGAATTTGAATGTTCTTTGTAGTTTCCAACTTCATGTTTTCCAGATTTAGTAAAATTTAAAAAAAAATATTTTTATGCCATGCACCATAATTTTAAAAGCAATTAATTTGTTTTCTCTCACTTTCAAGTCTGGGGGTAATATTGTTGTATATACAATTATAAATTTTGGGGTAATACCCAAGAGTTCTCTGATCACTGGTTTAGTCAGTAAAACTGACAGCTCCTACTTGTAATATATAATTCTCATTTATACTTGGTATCTAAAAGAATAAAAACTTCTTGGGTGGGCAGATAAGTGGCAAATAAATTTTAAATAGTAAAAAGTATAAGGTTCTTCACCTAGGAGGTTACTCAAATAAAAGATTTAACTAAAATATGAATGGGATTGGCTTGAGTCTGTGGAAGAAGAAAAAGTTTTGGGTGTGATTATAGGCTAAGCATAGGGTTGGGGAAAAAAAAGTTTTGGGTGTGATTATAGGCTAAGCATAGGGTTGGGGAAAAAACCGTTTTTTTCAAATCGTGTTTTTTTCAGGAAAAAAACATGTTTTTTTCATGTTTTTTTCGTTTTTTCATTTTTTTTCGTTTTTTTCATTAAATGTATTTTTAAAAATATAAAGAGGCTAATATGATATTTCACTTGAGTATTTTCATTTTTCAAATATAAGGATACTTGAAATTAAACAAATATTCCATTATGATCTATAAAATAGCAGAACTACCTTTCTCTTATATTTTATCAATTGTTTTCGTAACAATTACAGTAGCGTTGTAAGCCTGAGACTGCTGTTTGTAGCTCTTACTTACTTAATTTAACTAGTGTATTTACATTTGTATCATATAATTTCATATTTATAATTTACTTTGAATAATATTAATTTATATTTATATTTATTAAAGAATGGAGTCTTGAATGACAAACTTTCCAAAAGTTGACCTTAAGGATGCCAAATGAAATAATAAAAAATATTGAAATTACATTAATACCAAGATTGTAAATGAAGGAGAATGAGTAATGACTAATTAAATATTTGGCTTTGGAATATCAACTTTTGATTCACTAATCACTAGTCCCCAGACCCCAGTCACTAGTGAGTACCGACTACTGTGCTGTGACTACTGTCAAGCTCATTATCACTGGGCTCATCAGCATGATCAGCCACATTTAATTTTATTATAACTGATAAGTCTGATATCTCAGTCGTATGAAGTATCGTGTGAGCATGACAGTGGTGAAGGAGCAGGGGCAGTAACAGGACTCTTAAGCTCTTAGCTGCTTTAGCATAATCATCTCTCTCAGTTGGCAAATTTTAAGAATTTCCTAGTTCTAGATTATGAGCAATAAATACTAGTTTTTGCAACGTCTACACAACAAAAGTTATATTTTATGCGAGAGCCTTTGCAACCTTTTATTTCCTTAAGAAAGTACAGTCACACGACTTTTTGCACGTGGCATTTCTAAATTCTGATTAAATAATTATGATAAAAATGTTACTGAAAGTGAAACAGAGTAGAAAACATTAATGAAGCATAAAACAATATTATGGAATATGCAAAATTCAGAATATAAAATAAAAATATGGAAAACCCATAAAAATTTTGAACACAAACTCAGGGGCTTCCACCTTGTAGGAAATTGAAACCAAAAAATGTCCAAATTAGAGCATATTTGCTAAAATTTATAATATAATTGTTCAAACATGTAAATTCCACAACTTAATTGAAAAAAACGAAAAAAACAAATTTTTACCTGTTTTTTTCAGGCTGTTTTTTTCATGAAAAAAAACATTTGTTTTCGGAAAAAAACGAGCTTGTTTTTTTCTTTTCCCAACCCTAGCTAAGCAGCAATCTGAAAGTGGCTAATCAGTGTTTGGAAGCAAGGAATCAAGCTAATAAGATACTAGGTATAATAAATCAAAATGTCATTTACAAGAGCAAGGAAGTTATAAGTAAGCTGTATAATAGCTATGTTAGGTCAGTATTAGAGAATTGTGCGCAAGTTTGGGTCCCATATTTAAGAAAATACATAATGTTGAAGAGAGTGCAGCATAGAGTAACATGGATGATTTCTGGGTTTAAGGGTAAGAGGAAAGACTGAAGGAGTTAGAAATGTTTTCTATAGAAAGGAGATCTTACAAAATACAAAATATTTATGTCTATTGATAATACTGAGACCAATATTTTTTTTTTACAGTAGACAATGGATAGGAGACCAGGAGATACAATAAAAAAATTAAGAAGGCATGCTATCTTGTGATGTAAGAAAATATTCATTCAGTAATAGGGTTGTTAATCTTTGGATAGGAATATATATGGATGGTTTGGGTATCAAATAGTATATATATTGTGACCAAGTTAAATTGGTGGGTTTTTAGAACTTTAGCTATTACAGTAAAACTTCATGCTGTAACTATGACAAACTTATTAAAGCTTGTAGTGTGGACTGTGTGGTTAATCATGTACCTTTAACTACCGTATAGTTTTTTCTTTTGGTAGTAGCCTAGTTGGTGTACACTATGCAAGAAGATATTGACAAGCCCTAGGGCTCAGTGTGGGCTTTGCATGAGTATGTTGGGTGATTGGGCCTATTTACTCTAGTTGACTTGGACAGTCTCGATAAGCCCAAGTGGTTTCTTACTCTCTCTATACTTCCAATGTTTCAATAAACAAAGTTACTTTCCTCATGTGACGAATAAATCTTCGATTGAATCTCCAACCTTACATATTATTTATTGCATCCTTCTAACCTGGAACATAACATCTACCATATTATTAATTCAGAATGGCAAAGATGATATCCAAATCTTCAATAGAGGTAGATATATTGTTTTAGTAGGAGAGGGTGCTGAGACTGCCATCTTTTGACTATATATATATATATATATATATATATATATATATATATGAATATAATAAAAAAAAACATAACAATATTATAATAATATTAGTATATATATATAATATTATATAGTATATGTGATACTATATATTATATATATATTGGAAGAAATCACATGACAAAATTAATATACAGATAAAAACAGATAGTAAAGTCTTGATTAATTAATTAAAGCAGTATGGTATACTCAACACCTGGAGTGACTAATAAAAAGTTCAAGAATAGAAATTGCTACAATTAAAAAAAAAAGATGAAATTTGCTTCAAACAATAGATAAGAACCGGAAAATAAATGGCAAATGTGCTGATGAAAGGTGTAAGAAGTGAGAATATATTATTAAAGTCATGGAGATCACAATATAAAATATTTCAAAAAATTCCTTTCTTTTTATTTTGCAACTTGGCAGTCAAAATAATCACTGCTTCAAACTGCAAGTAATCTTATGTCACTCATTGCAACTGGACAAATGTATGTCATTCTTTTTCCAACTACAATTTTTTTTTGTCATACAATGACATGCATTTACTGTCTCAAAGATGATAAACCATAAGCAACTTTCTGGCATATATTGATAGTGTTATATTGATATAATTGTTAAACCTAGCAGTAAGAAACTAAGCAAAGCTCCTAACATATAAATAGCTGCTAAAACTAACAATGCCTAACAAAACTCAACAGTGCTAACCTATCAAAAACTAGTAACCTAACAAAACTCAACCAAACTCAACAGTGCTAACCTAAGTAACACTCCTAACCTATGACAGACAACTTGGATGCACCACACAAAAGGAAATGTATTTAGATTTTTTTTTCATTAATCAATGTAAAATATTGGTATCAATTTTTATATCACTCAACATTACACAAAAATTATATAATATATATATATATATATACATAATATATATATATATATAATATATAATTAATAATAATTATATATATATATATATATATATATTTATATATTATATATTATATACGGATTATATATATATATATATATATACTATAATATATATTATATATCTATATATATAAAATATATATAGTATATATATATATATATATATATATACACAGTAAATATTATATGTAGAGAAGAAAAGAAGATTAAGAAGTGAATATAATTTCTTATAAAATGTTTTAATGCATTATTTAATTTAGGGTAGGCTAATCTCTTGTCTGTTTGATAGTACATAATAATGATTTTAATCAATGATTTTAAAATGGATATTAAATTAATGTAGTAAATTTATTAGACTTGATTCTAGATAAATGCACCAGGTTTTAAAGTAAATTGCCAGTAGATAATTTTGAAGAAATTCTGAGTTGGCCTATTTAAAGTGATTTGAGTAAGTTTCATTCTAATACTATATTTACTTAAGGTAGCTATACTTTAATACTTATAGCTAGCTAGCTATACTTTAGATGTAAGAAAAATGAGCAAATTGTTTAGGACTATATATAATTACTATTTTTTGTATGTCTGCAAGGTGGTGTCAGCAGCTGATAATTTATTATATACACAACCACCATTCATGAAAAAAAAATAAATAAATTATATTTTGAAATTTTCTTCATAAGATTTGATTATATATATATATATATATATATATATATATCTATATATACTATCATAATATATATAAATATATATAATAATATATTATATATATTATATATATAATATAATATAATTATATAATATATTTATAATATATATATATATTATATTAGATATATATATACCGTATATATATATATATATATATATATACGTAATAATATTATATTTTTTTTATAAAGTAATTTGTTTATATATATATCATATATATATATATATATATATAATTATATATATATATATTACCTTTTCTTAGGCAATGGGTACAGGGTGTGAAATTTATATTATTCTTCTTGAGGAATATATATACAGCTCTTGAGGGCTGCGACAATAAATCATAGTAATATTTCATTTCTAATATTAATAAAAAATCTAGCAAACTGATATAATATATATAATATATTATAATATATATATATATATATCATATATATATATATATAATATATTATATATATATAATACTGATATATATATATAATTATATATATAATATAGGTAACTTTTTGGTTCAACCCCCTACAATGACGTATCATCAATTATTTTATAAAATTAATCGATTGTTTTAATTTTATTATTATTATTATTAATTAACTTTAATATGAATTTAAATTTTTTTCTAATTTTTTATTTTTATTCTTCGTTTATTTTTTTTTTATTAGTATTTAATATTTGGGCAGTATTTTTTATTTTTAAAAAAATCACAGCGGACCCTCGAGCGAAGTGAGAGGGACACCCTGCTTTAGCAGGGGAGGCAGGGGATGATATAGAGGGGGGGGGGCTGAAGGCCCCACCCCAGATCAAAATAGCCATGAAATACCTATTAAAATAATCTATTAATTTTATAAAATAATCATATATTGTTGTGGGGTTAACCAGAAAAGAAATATACTAGTATATATATATGATATATATATATATATATATATAATATATATATATATATCTATATATATATATTATATATAAAATTATATATATATATATTATATATATATATAAAGAATGATTGTCACTCTTATAATTTATTAATTAAATTAATTAAATTCAAAATTTTATCAGTGTTAATGGTTTCTATTAGTCGTATGTTATTTATGTTAACTCTCGGTATAAATCACAGTTTGCTTTAACAATCAAAGGGAAGTTATTATTTTTTCCTTCTTTTTTCTTTCTCAAAATCAGTTATAATATTGGATAATTATGTTAATTAGTAAAGTACAATATTTTTGGCCCCCTCTTCTCTTTTACCCCTTTGGTACTTGGAGTACCATACTAAAATTTCTTCTCAATTAGAATACCAGCCAAAATTAATTTTTTTGTTTCACAGACTATAAAAATTTATATTTTCATTTATATAATAAATAGGTGTTATACTTGGGCAAATGTCCGGAGACGAGAGAGCGCAAAAGCTACCCTATATAATACTATATATATATAGTATTACAAAATGACAAGCCCTAGGGTGCTTGTGGATGTTGCATTGAGCATGTTTGAGTGTGGGTTTGACTGGGGACAGTCTCGATAGGCCCATGTGGCTTTTTACTGTCTCTATATTCTTAATGTTTCTTAATGTTTATCAAGCTGGCTCTCTTTCCTCGACTCCTGATACATTTTAAATTTTCGAGCTTACAGAGAAGGAACGCCATCTAGTGTCCTTCACTTCAGTTGCACAAGAACAACCGTTACAACCATAACGTACATGATTATTATAGAAGGGGGTCGCCCCCTTTTACATATATATACTGATATACTATATATATAATACCTATATATATATAATATATGATATATATATATATATATATAATATATATATATATATATATATATATATATATAATATATATATATATAATATATATATATATATATAAGATATATTATATATATATATATATATATATATATATATATATATAGTATATATATTATATATATATATATATATATATATATATACTATAGGTACTATAATATTATATAATATACGTATGGTATATATCATCCAACTTCTTTCCCCAAGACTGCAGGTAAAGTGTGTGACATGCACCGGAAACAGAAAAGTAGTGGAAGAATATGACAAGTCAAAAAGAAAGCCCAGCCTTACCACCCCCTTTATACCTATTAGTAAGAACTCATCGCAGTCAGAAAATCAACCCTAAAGCTTCATGGGACCGAGACGGACCCTCACTATGGCATCTCGTCAATGTATGGTTCATCCCTTCTGGCCCAGGTTGCCACAAAACTTACCAATCTCACAAAAACCCCTGCCATTCCACTCCTAATTATGCATCATTTCTTCTCACCTCTACCAAATTCACATTTCTCTCCTCCAGGCATTCCTTTACTGACTCAATCCATTTTTTCTTCTGACTCTCAACCGGTTGATTCCCAACACACTCACTACTATACATCCACTTAAACCAAATGATTATCATCTATCCTTTCCACATGACCAAACCATCTCAACATACTTTTATTTATTCTCTCATTTATCCCTTTCTTCACACCACACAACTCTCTAATACTTCATTCCTCATTTTACCAATTCTTCTCACAAGATTATCACAACTAGATACTTTAGATCTATACCTCTTATTTAAGACCATAGTCTCACTACTATACATTAACACAGGTAACAATATAACCTCATGTAAGACCCTAGCGCACTCAAGACCTAGTCCCTTTACATCCACCAATGATTTAATTGCACCAGCCACCTTCCTGCCATTCACAACTTTCCTACTACACTCTGCATCATCCATTCCCTTTCATTCAAAATATATCCTAAATATTTAAACTCAAGACACTTGTTCCAGAGCTCTGCTCACCATCCAACAAAACTTCACACTGAGGACTGTCCTCACTCACAACCATAACATTACTCTTATCTACGTCCAATTTCAAACCCCTCCTTTTACACACCCTGCCAAATCTCTTTACCAATCCTCTCAAACTCTCTTCAGATTCACTGCACAAAACCAAATCATCTGCATAAAATAGGTAGGGTATCCTCCACTCTCTTCCATTCTCCATCATTCTAATATCATCTGCTGACATCCCCACCTCTAATTCTTTCATAACCCCATCTAAATAACCGAGGAGACATACATCCAATTACGCTATTGCATTACATATATATTTTAAAAAAATAACTTCTAGATAGGGATTATATAGAAGAAAAAAATAATTGTTAGGCTATTAGAGATTTCCCTTCCACCTGAAGATAATTTGGCAGATGTGAAATCGATTATTAATGAGGTCAAAACTTTAGCTTATGACCTTAGGTCTTATGGGTTAGATTTCCATGCTCCTGATACTGCAGTTTTCAAAATTATTAGTTCACTCATAGTTAATAAAATATCCCCAAAATTTGTGAATTTATTAATTGATAAAACTCATACTTAAGCCGTCATCTTTGAGTCAAAGCTCCTTGTAGACGGCCAC
>JABUQX010021199.1:0-2500 GCA_015478945.1 Trachelipus rathkii | reverse complement strand
TTTAAAAATTCTAGAGTTTTGCAACCATTTCTCATGGTACGGAAACTATAAGCAAAATCAAATTAGATCATCAATTATTCTCCATATTTGAGCTCTCAGCAAATCTCTCAAACTCTTAGGATGACAGGAAGAGTTCAGACTTTAAAAGGAGAGCTGAAAGAAGACATAGAGTTAGATTTATGTAATAAAGGGAAGAAAAGGATCCAATAGAAATATATCAAAGCAAGATTGTTTTAAGTATACTGTTAGTAGACCCAAGATACAAACTGACTTTATTTTCAAATGAAATAAGAAATTGAGTTTTAGCTTAGGAAAAAAAATTTTTTTTGGGGAGAAAATGTGGCTTCAAGAAATATGCAAATTAATTGAAGGTAGAAAGTGATAAGAGTAGTAGCAGTAAGAAGAAGGTTCAGGCAATGAGTCATCCATCCATTTTCAGGAAAAAGCATTATCTACAATAAACTTAGATTGGCCAAGTACCTCAAAAATCAGGAGCATTAAGAAAAATTACTGCAAAGTTATCTTAAACTTTGGATAAGTTTGAGAAAGTGGAAAGTGACAGCGAGTCAGGTTAGTGTAAAAAGGAAAAAAAAGAAAAATCAGTGGCTCTAAAAAAGTTAAAATTCTTAATTAAATTAATTAATTCTAAATTAAATTTTTTTTACCAGAGAAATCAATTTTCTAATCTGGGAAAAGAAGAATTACTTAATTGGTGGAAAGTGACCAAAGCTAAAATTCCCAAACAAAGCAGTACTAGCCCAAAAATTACTCTCCTTTCCAGTCCCCCCATATTCAGAGAAATTATTTTCATTTTCAGAAACAGGAAATATATTTGAGGAAAAACGTTTAAAAATATCGGCCAATACTGGTGAAAAGTTTTTCTTTTACTTAAAAGTTGTGTTGTGGGTTATATAAAATAAATCTCTTCCAGCAAATTTTTCTCAGAAGTAAATTAGCAATTCCAGGTTCCTGGCCAGACCCGGAACGAGAAAAAAATGATCCCAAATTCGGCCGGAATCACGGCCGGACCGAATTCCGATACACCGCTAATAATATATATTATATATATATATATATATATATATATATATATATATATATATATATATATATATATATATATATATATTTAGACTTTAGCAAATCTTTTGATAGGGTTCCTCACACAAGGCTGATGAAAAGGTTATTGCAATGTGGTATAGGTGGAATGGTACATGGTTGGATTAAAGAGTGGTTGTGGAATAGAAAACAGTGTGTAACAACTAAATGGCAATAATCATCAATGGGAAATAGTGAAGAGTGGTGTCCACAGGGTTCAGAGCTGGTGCCACTATTTGTTCCTCATATATATAATGATTTAGACGAGACTTAAATGCAAGGTTTCAAAGTTTGCAGATGTACCAAAGTGCGCCACAGTTAGGATCTACGAGCACGAGTCATTAAAGATTCAAATGATCTTGATAAACTTTTGGTGGGCAGATAGTGGCAAATGAATTTTAATAGTAAAAAAGTGTAAGGTTCTTCACCTAGGTTACTCCAAAAAAAGTTTTTAACAATACAATATGAATTGGGATTGGCTCGAGACTGTGGACCAAGAAAAAGATTAAGGTGTGATTATATCATTATAAGCAGCAATTTGAAAGTAGCTAATCAGTGTTTGGGAAGCAAGGAATAAAGCTAATAGATGCTGGGCACAATAAATTGCAAGTTGTTTACGAAGACAAGGAAGTATATAAGTAAACTATATAGATACTATGTAAGGCCAGTATAGGTATTGTAAACAAAGTTTGGGCCTTATTTAAAGAAGACTTAGATATGCTAGAGAGCGAGTGCAACGTAGAGCAACGAAGGATATTCTGGGTTTGAGGGTAAGAGCTATGAGAAGCTGAAGGAGTTAGAAATTTTTTACATAAAGCGTTTTTGATTTTGCACTTTTGCTAATGAAATTTAGCGAAAATGCTAAAGTGTGTTCCATTTTTTTTTCTTTCTGTCCAAAATTTAGCACAAATTTAGGAAAATGCTCACCAAACCTAAGGAATTCCTAAATTCTTTAAGGTTGCTATTTCCAGTGCTTACCCAAATTAAGGGAAGATGCTAAGAAATTAAATGTAGTAACTAATAATCTCATATGTGTATGAATATAGTGTGGCAGTGTGTAAATCGTGTATGGGTTTAGTGAAATAGTCGATATAGTCTGACATGTTTGTGATAGTGAAGTAGTTGTTTCTAGTTTATACAATGAAATATATTGTAATATTATATATAAATAATATATATATATTATCTCTATACTTTCCTTAGTAATTTCTTTTATCTTCCGAGTACTCTTACAATAGACTATAAAAGACTTATAAGTAGAATATCAGCTAGTGATTGATAAATATAATATAGTATCTACACAGTTGTATATCTATTTATATATATTGAGTATGTATTCTCAAAACCGTAGATAGAGCACTCTCATCACATCTGATCAAAAAGTATTTAACATCTCTCTCTT
>JABUQX010021198.1:0-33798 GCA_015478945.1 Trachelipus rathkii | reverse complement strand
CTCAGCCGCCGCAGTCGACGGAAAGATTAAGTGACTGTATTAAACAAGTTAGCGACATTATCCGCTTGACACGCGGGCTGCCGACGAGTTCTGGTACCGGAAATAAAGCATATCCGAGATTTACGTGCCAAGCGAATTTTATTCAAGCAGGAACTTAGTTTTTCGTCTAAATTTTGTGATGCGAATTTTGAGTGGTAAATTAGCTGCAAATAAATTTATTTCATAAAAGATGAGTGCGTCGGAAGCGCGCTTTCGGGAGCGGAGGAGAGAAAAAAATCGACGGCGTTTTTGTACAGCGGCCCACCCCTATAAGTATTTAATCCGGATTAATAAAAGCGATAATAATAATAATCATAAGAATAATGAGAGATGATTGAAGATAGAGAGTAGGCCTATAGATAATAATAAGATAAATAGATAAGTAATAAATAAATAAAGTACATCATAAAGTTAAACATAAAAATGGAGTATACCGAGTGGGGCGGGCAAGCGCGTTTCGGCGCGGCGGCATGGTGGATGCGCCCCGATATAAAGGTTTCGGAATAGCGCTCGACCGTCGCTGGCCGGTCCCTGAATTCTCTTGAAATCTCCCGAACACATTCTAAACATTTACTCGATGAACGCTCGATAAAGATTGAGGCGATGGGAAAGCGAACGTCAACCTTTTGAATACATAATGGGGAATATCCAATCGTCGGACAAAGCAGGTAAGCGGCCGTTTCAACTTATATTAGCGCGTGCCGACAAAGGGAGTTGTCCGAGCCTTGTTATGCGGCGCCTTCCCGTCGTCTAAAATCGGCAGTTGCCCGTTGGGAAACCATAAAATCGTGTAAATATTGGATTTTTCGATTTCGATCAACTGCTAGCGAAAAACACCCGGAGATCAGCGACGACGAGATGGACGCCGACGTACGACGATTGTCCGGGCCCCGAAATCAGGGTCGTCCTCTCGCAAAACTGATCGAAGACTACCAGACGCACTATCGCCGCGAGGTCGAAATCGTCGTCTCGGATCGGCATCTTCTGAGCCTGGACGTAAAAAAATCGCAAAAGTTTTATTCGAGCGGTGATGTCGACCGGGATGGATAAGGAACGGGTTATATTTATTTTTTCATAATTATAGGGGTCATTCATGTTCAACGAGTAGAATCTTATGAGATAGATGCACTGCGATTAATTACTGATAGTGGAAAGTAAATTAGTAATTAAATAATAAGTATAAGAAGAAATTAAATAAATTAAAATATGAAATAAACTTTTTCAAAAAAAGGATGTTTTAAACCTTAACTTCTATTTAAACCGGTAACTTAATTTAGACGATATTTGAACTAGTGCTTTTATAGCCGCGATTCGCGCGATCTAATTTACTTAATATATGATAATTACATCACAGAAGGAGGACGGTTCTTTATTTAACCATTATAGGCGTATTGGCATGAGACACCGTTTTCAAGAGTAGACTCACTGCTAATTGGAAAATTTTTATCCCTTGTGCGCTATCCATGTTTCGAGATTACGCGATTCCTCATTTTTCGATAGGCGAAATTTGCGCTGCGTCTTCAATAATTTCGGACGATTCGGTGTTTCCTTTTTCCTGTTATTTCAAAAATATAGATACTTTGAAAAGAAAAGATATTGTTGCTCTCTCGATGTACACTCATAGTTACAGTAAACATACAATCGTACCAGCGCCAGCATGAGCAAGTCGTAGCTACCTTGTGATGCCTCCTAAAAGAGGGACGCCATATGGAAGTGTATAGACAAGCCGAGATTCGAGAGGCGAACCTGCGTTAGGTGTAGGGTATGTTGGGGGGCGGCGATTAGATCTGTTAATAAAAGTTCATAAGTCAGAAATATCTCGAAGCGAAAGAGAGGAAGGGGTTCATCGGATCGAAAGATACTCGAGGTATTGGATTAAAGGACCGATAGGCGAATAAGAGTGGTTGTTGTTGGATCCCTATTCCTCGTTTATCATGCTCCTTTTTTTAATATATGTATACTTCATATGTGTTGTACGGCAACACGAAGTGCCGATGTGAACCCCAACCAAAGATACTCAAGAGAAACCTATATCGATTTAGTCGATTCGGTCAAGGACGGGAACGCATCCCGAGACCCGAAATTTTTTTAGAATTCCGATGTGAAGTAGGGAGAAGACGAAAATAGAAACAAGATCGATAGGCCTTTACGAAGGATCGTTACAGTATGGTAGCAGTGAGGCCGTAGTGTTTATGGCTAGGTATTCATCACATCGGACGCTTGCGCATCTCGCGATTATTGGAAAGATACGAACGACCCTCGCTCTACGCAAGTCAAACGAACAACCCGCGGCCTACCTCTTTCAAAGAACGCATAAGTGTTAGGAGATGGTCAAAAAACGAGATTAGATCGCATACAAGGAGATTAGACAAGGCAAGATCACGCTCGGGGATCGTCCAAATTAACCGCGGCACAGTTTCTCTGAATGAGGTTTCTATATGAAATAGTTATTCTTAATTTTTCTCAGGGTAATTAAAACAGTTATTTTGACATTAGAGTAGTTAATATTTAGGTTTTAGTTTTATTATATATAGTATATTTTAGTAAATCCAAATTAGCGGTAATGTATTCGCCCTAGTATGTAGGTATATATATATTGAGAGAGGGTTTATTATATATATATAATATATGTATCATATTTACGCAGTATACGTCTTACTTTTAATAGTAGGAGTTTAAATATATTTATTTTGTGTTATTTACTTACGATATTCGAAAAATTGAGTTTTTGTTTTTACATTTCATAATGTATATTTCATAATTTTACATAGATACTCGCTAAAATTGATTTTGTTTGTTAAAAATTATAATTAATAAAACTTAATTTTTGACTTATGACATGATAGAAAATAATCTACCATTCTACGGTATATTATTATAAAAAAAATTAACGACCTAAACGTTCTAATTACGATCAAAAGTACCGCGTATAGTATCTTTCACGCAAAATAAGAATTAAATTTACCAAAAATATTAATAAAAATTAACTACGGTTAATTAACGTAAAACAATTCGGGAAATTAGAAGAATGAAAGTAGATGAGAAGAAGAGAGTCGTTCAATCGCGTGGCAGCTATTAATCCTCGTCGCGTCGTACGAGTCATTTTTCTTTCGTGGAAAGTAGGTTTTTCGCGAGCATCTTTTTTTCCGCGCCCGCCCATCCTAGGCATTAAGAGGAATCTCAGCGGTGCCGCGTTTCCTTCGCCGAGAATTTTGAGAAAAGGCCTTTCTAACGGATTCTGCATGCATAACCTTTTGACGGGTGGCGTTGAGTAAAATGGTGCGGTTGACCGCGAAAAAGGCTTTCGAAACAGGGAACTCAATATCTTCTTTACGCCTCATGCACTCGATATTTCTCGCCACCAATTATTCGACAGAAAAACATTATCGCTTTATCCATCACGACGAAGTTCGTTTGATCGCAATAAACTCAACTTTTGTGCGGTGCTGCTTCCTTTATTTTTTTTATATATTCCATCATCGGTCAGTCGTCCTGTCCCCCCCTTTTGTTACTTTAGCATCAAATTTTAGTCACAATTCGCGCACCAGCCATTTCCCAGCAAGTTATGCATACTCATGACTTCGTAAACTTCGCATTTGATTTTACTCGAAGTAAATTAGGGATGCCGGTCCAGTATAGATGGAATGATAATTCTTTATCAGTACAAGAACCGTCCGATGGCAATTCATGTGTGCGAAGAAGCTTAACCCAATAACCAAATAGGGTTAGTTCAAGCACTTTCTCATTTTTCACTTGTCGTATATCGTTACTGGTTATAATTTAAAACGTGTACGTACTTGAAAACATTTGCTTATATTTGAAAAGACTCGGGTCGATGGACGAACACGCACTGCGGACGGTCGAAGAACAATAAAGCGACGAAAAAATACATGCTGAAAACCGTCAATTACTCGTTTGAAAAGAACGACGCTTTTGCTTCGAATATAATCGACATGTGAAATCGGATGATTTTGGTACACGAGCAGCGCTAGAAAAAATCGGTTCTTTGATAGGAGACATTGGAATGGTGGTGGCTCCTAATCTCGCGTCCGGCTATATTGTTCAACTAGGGATACCGGCACATTAATATACTATTTATACGAATTGACGAGTACATCAAGAATACAAAACTATTCCAACATGTTAATAATTCAGGCGCCGTTCGTCATAAGTTTCATTTACACGCACGCCGCAGCTCGTCTGCCTCTGTTGATTGTTATCTCCTTCCCCGGCGGATGTTGTTTGTTAGTGTTGATTGTTGTTTGTCGATTAGTTTTCTCTCCTCACCCGATCTGGTGGGGAAACGCAAACGGCTACCGCTCGCTTGCCGCTTTTCGCACCAAGGACTAATTCATGCTTGTCTCTGAGGGCTCTCGCAAAGGACAGTAGAGGTATACGAGACGTACATTTCGGTTCGTCGCTAGTGACGGTTTCTTCTCTAAACCCCCGTTATTCACTAAATATTATTAACTGGTAGGTACCGTCAATCCTGACCACTCATAATCGAATACATACTATCTTCCGAGCGAAAATCTGACTTTAATGGCGTGAACGCCGCTCTCGATGATGATTGTTCACCCCATCAGCTAGTTTTTTGCGGAATGGGTTTTGGGTGTGGTTACCGCCGCCGGACCTTAACTTCGGTCGCAGCATTACGACCAAAAAATGCGCTTTAAGCAGCATGTTGGTCGAGAGCTTTTGAGACATGCATACCTGAATAAAGAATACAGGGTTGAAGAAAAATAGTCAGATCTCATACTAACGATATAATATCATATTTACCGCGTCGCTGAGGTAAGAAAAGAGAATTCCTGTTCAAAGAAAATGAAAGCTCCAACAAGGGTTAACATATGCTTGCACATATGAGTGGTAAATTTTAAATTCTTCTACCTCTGACTGTTCCAATTGAGAGAGTGCTGTAGAAACGAAGTTTTAAAAATATTGGAAGGATATTTCCAGACCTCGAGAACTGTCATTCTCGTTTGCCTCGACGTAAGATGAGAAAAGCAGTCTTTTCGTTTGTAAAGCTGGGTTAGACGCACAAACAGTTTTCTCGCACGAAAGTCAAACGCTTTCCTCAGACTGACACCCTTAGACAAGGTCGTGAGGTGAGAGATATTGGTCTTATGGCGGCGACCTCTCCGGTAGACGGCGTCTTCGGTTTGGTTTAAGTAAGTTTTTTCTTTTTATTCTTCTTCTATCTCCTTTCCATAGCGAATATCGAAGTTGGGCGAACGAGCACGTAGCCGGCGCGCATGGCCCTGTAATCAACAAAATACTCAATGAACATGTCTGTTTTTTAAAAAAAACTACTTTCTGCCTATTGTTGAAATAATAACGGGATCCAGGTTAAAATTTTTTCTAGATAATGAGGAATCGACGCACTTTATATCATCCATCGTCGTCCTTCGATACTTTTTTCCAGCACAATGTGACATAATCTCGATGATTCTCAGAGCTCGTCTGATTTAATCGTTAATCGAAAGCCAGGAAAAAAAATCTCCCCGCCTTCAGGCACGGACACAACGTAAGGCGGGTCGAGAGTTGAAGAGAAGCAGCCCGCCTGGAGAAAACTAAAAACTAACACGAAATATCCAAAAGTTTCCCGCCGAATATTATGTTAGAAATGGGATGGAAATATTCCTATGAATTCGCGCAAATGGACGCTTTGAAAGAAATGGTTTTATCGCCAACCGGAACATCGGGTTTGCCGCAAACATCCTGGCCGCTAATTCCATAAGTTACTCGGTTGTTTCACAATAAAATTTATTTCTGAGAGAATAAACAAATTTCCAGCCGACCCTTCTCTCTATATCTCTGGCCTCGTCATCGATCGTCATTTTCGTGGCCGGATTCCCTCCGAACCTAATTTTGTTCAGAGACGCCGTCGATTGCAAACCGGCTATCCACTTAGCCCCGCGCTTTTAAAAATTCAATTCACCCTCGGCCCTCAAAAATTACGTCTTTTACCGGTGCTATTGAGGCCCAAAATGATACTCTCTCCAGAGAGCCGCCAATAGCTATATGGCCTGTTAAACAGCTTGAGGCTCCACCGGTTTAGTATATATTGCAGAGATTCTGGCTCGTTTTTACCTTACGTTATTTCTATTTAAATTATACACTATATTTCGTAACTGCATCGTTAAACAAAGAATTCGTTATAGATATTTCATTACTCGTATCGTTGATATGTATGATAGTAAAATATTTTACCATTTCTCGTGAGTCAGCCATAAGTGAATTTTTCATTTTGTTATAAATTTAAAAATGTTAACCGCATGCTGTGAGAAATGATTATAACAATTTGTTAAACTGTAAAAAATAATAAATTCCCAATTACTTCGAAAAGACGAATTTAGTTTTAATTGAACAAATTCGTTGTGACATTTTTGTCCTTTCTGCATTGGGGCAATTGTAGATCAATTTAAAAAAGTAAATAAAAAGTATTATCTTAAACGAAATACGGATTTGTTCGCCCGGGCTTGTGTGTCCTGAGCTGGTATGCCAAGGGTCCGCAGCGGATTTACTTACCTTACTTCGCGAAGATTCTTATTTACCGGTATAATTTATGACTTTCTAAGTCTGTTCTTTCCGTTCTATCTGAGTTGATCGCCCCTCGATGCTGAATGGATGTAGAAATATTACTCTAACGACTAGGCTCTCGGTCCGAGTCAATCGCATCCGTTAATATGAAGAATTCTTTTCGTCTGGTATAATATTTTAATTCGATTAAAATTTATGTTCACTGGGCGTTTACTCAAGGCTGTCGTTCTTTCATCCGCTCTCGACCATTCCATGACCATGCAATCTACATTTCATTTTACTTTGTTACTCCCTTTATTTCTCAAAACGAAAGTATCTCCACGCACAGTCCTAATGCGAAATAGTTCGATTTAGGTCCGGGTTGATGGAATGCCGATTGAATATTTTCTTTTCAAGAAACTGTCGGAATTTGTTCATTTCTGACAGCCGACCCTCACAACCACTACTCTGAAGGCTATATGTTATTGCTGTCTTCCGCCGTCTTCACTCGAGTTTAATCAAAAAATAATGTTTCGGCTAGACACTGCGCGGCAATCATTCCAGTCCGAGTCTATACTCGGTAGTTGAAAGTAAGGTAGTTAGCGCAGAGATATTTAAATGGATATTTCATAATCGCTTGAAAATTAGCGAAATCCGATTTGAATTCTCTTTATTCGAGTTATAAGACTGACGAAGTCATCGATGCTTTGCCTTCCCTTTAAGTGAATTTGCGACGTGTCTCAACGCGTCGCCGGAAGACAGAGAAGCAGAATGTTGGAGGATGTAGTCGATCCCAACCTTGCCGATTCGACGTTACCGCAATCCTGAGCCATTCAAAAAACATTTTGGCGGAGTTTTTCTTTCACACGCAAACCTTTTCAGCTGGTTTCAATGTTGTCGAGTGAGACGAAATTATGTTCTCCTTTTTATTCTCACGTCTGTAATTCGGATGTTCGGTCGTTAGTATTTATTTCGCCTTTTGCCGAAGGGGTAACCAAACCACATACTTTCGTCAACGAAGGGTCGGCGTGCTGTGCCGATTTGGTGAGGACGATAAATTTTTTTAAGAATATTTTAATTTCAGTATTTCATATAGTCTTCAATGTCTACTATAGATAATAGTTTTTGAAAGGTGCGTGGCGAATTCTCGTGATAGAACTTATAAAAAATTTAAATCCATTCTTTTCCTATGCAGTAAAAAATTGGGGAGACCTCGGATTACCTTACTGCTTGTATTCACGAGCTCGAGAAGCGGAAGGAGAATAATTACTCAAAATACGATTAATTCTTTTATAGTGGTGGTTTTACACTCTTCACTTGGATGATATATTGATAAACTCACGCTTCGTAGTCTTCGTAGAAAAGAAGGTAGATCTGAGCCATCTCTTCGGTAGAGGCCCCGCGAGCGACCGCTGAAACCGCTGCATATGAGAAGAACGAAGTCGCTACTATCTCGTGAGAACAAAAATTTCATTAACTGCTCGTGAGCTGATGTAAGGTACGTAGCGCTATAATTTTAGGATTGGTGCGCTATAAATTTATAAGCGACATTATATATTTTACTTTAAATCTTACTGAGTGAAAGTCGTTTACCTCTGTCATGTCTAATAGTAAATTATTAATTTTGAGGACATATCAAATAATTCAAAGGCCTATTGTTAGCCCCATCGTTGTTAAGAGCTAATAACTCTTTAATGTTATCATAAATTAATTTGATAAAAAAGTATAATATTTAAAAAATTTAATGTATTTTGAATGTAAATTATAAATATATTGAAATGATAATTATTTAAATTTAATAATATATAAGTTTTATTAATTAATAAATTAATAATATTAGAAAAGTAATAATTAATATATAATAATAATAAATAATAATGATTTATATTAAACAGATGATAGATAAAAATAAATAATAGATGTTTTAAAATTTGTTATTTCTTCGTTTCTTATTCCTTTTATTAATGTTTGCTCAATATAGCAGAATCAGATGGATATAAAAAGAAATTCAAAATCCAGATCTGTTATGTCAGGGTGAACAGAATAGTGTAATATATACGATCAATTTAGTATATTAATAATTCAGCAATTTGGGTAATATGTTTCGCTCACTCTTTTTTGCCTTCGCGAACCAAAAGTATATATATTAGTTAGAGTGTTTAGTGGAAATGTCCTTCTTTACTATTTTTTTTTAGAAGTCAATAATACGATTATTGGATCACGTGATAAAAAAATAAATATTTAATTTTTTTTTAGTTCATTAAATAATAAAGTGACATAACTTAACGCTCATAATTCATACACAATATATTATTAAGTTCTTATCAGCCGTATAGAATAAGGGTGAAGTTGAAATGTATAATATTTTTTTTTATCAATTTCAAGTACAATGCGTGGTTTTTAAAGCCGTAAATGCGTAAGATTCTCTCAGCCACGATTATAACTTACACTCTAGTATTCTGTATAAATTATCGAAAGATCTTTTATTTTTTAATTCTTAACTGCTAGATGATATTTTTCTCGTATTTACGGTGAAGGAAATACTCTACGGTTGTTACTTCACTTATATTAAAAGCAACCCATGAATTCATACCTGTCACACAGACTTTACAGATAAAGGTGTGAAAAAGATGAATTTCTTCTAAAAACTTCTGTTCAAAGAAAACACTTGCTTGAATGTCATTTTTAGCTCGACATTAGTCGACTTTTCATCAAGACGCTGACTACTCGAGTTTCGAGATTCGATAAACATATTTTACGCTCTCAAATGAACCTTGTCGTATTTTGATTTATGAATTTAATTTTTCATTTTTGAATAAAAACACGGGTAACTAATGGAAGTTAATATATTTTTCAAATATCCTTGCTTTTATTTATCTCATATTCGATAATTCAGTTAAAATTGAAAGTAATAGATTAATATAAAAACCTTCTCGAGGCAATCTATATTTAGACTATCTTTTATATATATTTCACCGACTCGCGAAACTTCTCCTATACAGAGCGACCGTATATGACTCGTAAGCACCTGAATCGTGCTTGACCAAAATATATGGTTTCGCCATTGCGGAAAGCGTCCTGGGCAGGAATGGGTGTGTGTCCGCCGGGGCTTTGCTTAATATACGCATATATATATTTATTTCTATATATATATATATTAATAATATATTATATATATTATAATTTATATATTATAGAATATATATTATATAGTAAATATATAATTATACTAATAATAGATATAATTATATATAATATATTATATATATGTATATATATATATACTATAAATATATATATATACTTTAATAATTATATGATATATATATATAATAATATATAATTAATATATTATACTATATATATATTATAAATATAATATAATATTAAAAAAAGAAAAGTATTATATTATATTATAATATATATTACTTTATATATATTCATATATATTTCTATATTCTTCTTTCCTTTAACATTCTCCTCCTTGGCCCCAAAAGGGAACTGGGGTACGGGTGGTTTTCATGGGCATCGGGAAAAAAACGAAAAGCCAGAGTAGAGGAATATTGACAAATAAGTCATAAATCAAAAGGAAAGAGGGCCCAACCCCCACCCGCCCCATTCTGCTACCCCCCATTAACAATAATTCTTCAATGGTGAAAAATATTTCCATCTTATTTCAAATCTAATGAAATAAACTGATATGTAAAATGCGGTGAAAGGGTGTTAGAACAGGACCTGTTTGACAACTTTATTGATCTAAAAGGCCTTCTTGTTTTGAGCAAGTCAGCCAACGATACTTTCTATAGCAAATCGGATATGGATTCTTTAAAGGCGTCGGGAACAGTTGTAGAAATTGATTTATCGTTCTATAGCTAAATCTTGCTCAGTGTTTTTTCCCATTTCTTTCCATTTCGAATTGATTTTCGATATCGATCGTTAAAGCTAAAGGATTAAAGTTAGACACTGTATCTGCTTCACCGTAATACGAGCAAAACCACTGTGTCTTATCAGCAGCTCGAATAAACAAAAGTTCACTTTCGACATTCTTCAGGGATACCTGGTGTACCGAGGTGGAGAACTCGCATTATCGCTTAAAGACCACGCTTGTCTGAATGGATAAAAATAATAGTAGACATCTTCGACTCCTTTTATAGGCGCAGATATAGGAAATACAGGAATGAACTAAAGGTGTGTTGCTTTTATTATGAAACTAAAAAAAATTAATTAATTTTTTAACGGTCCATAAACGAATAAGCGATGATCTCTTTCCACCACAATTAGCGAAAGACGCGATTTCCACTACAAACACAAACTCTACCCGTATATATGGACTTGAGATTCAGCGCAGGACAAAAATGGCGAACTATCCGCAATTGCGTATTTTTTTATCATATGATCGTTTACATTGCTGTCCCGACAACAGACGAGTTTTTCTTTGTCAAAGTAGGCGATATGCAAACGCGATTGTAGAATAAAGGGATTTAACAAGAAAACGACAACTTCTGTTTAAAACACTTGTAGTGATTGTTGGATCGATCATCATGTATGATGGTATATCATTATTATGAAACTAAATATTACTGAAGGGGATGGCAGGAAGGTCTACCATTGTTGCGGTATTTTCGAAGTACCTTATATTATTAAATTTAAAATAATTACAGTCTAAAACTTTATAATATGAAAGTAATAACCGAGATGAAATTTTGTGAATGAGTCTGTTTTTAGAATATTTAAGATAAGGGGAGTAAGAGTTTGCTCCTATCAAATGAGGGCACCATATAGGGCTTTCAAATCTTCATATTGTCTGAAAGTATATTTTAGAGGGTGTAAAATAGAAGTGAAAGAAAAATATAGCGCTTATAAATTAACCGAGGTTCGCATCCAACTCTTAAATTTAGCGGCTACGCCTCCTCGCTCGAGCAGTTGAAATTTGTTCCCGATAGGCGACTTCTTCTTCTTCTTGCAGCGGGTTTCGCTCGCCCCGCCTTACAAAGATGCTCAATTCCTCTTTTCTCGAAGACTACGAAGCTATTACATCTCCAAAAATGTACGCTAAAAGATTATCGTATTTTGAATATCCTTCTTTCGGCTTCGTGAACAACCGTTGGTATCGGCTCTATTTTTACTGCATGAAGAATGGATTTAATTTTTTTAAGTTTATCCACATCCAGACTTCAAACTATTTCTATATAGACATGGAGACTATGATGAAAATATTAATATTCTTAAATATGTCCTACGAATGCCAGCACGCGACCTCTTACGAAAGTATTTTCGAGTTACCCTTCGGCAAAAAGGGAAATAAATATAACGTCGAACATCCGAAATCCGATGAAAAAGGAGAACTATCGTCACCGAAATTGAACAGCGAAAAGGTTCGGAAAACTCCCGCCCAATTTTTGAGGCTCAGATGCGAACGTCGAATCGGCAAGGTGGGATTCGACTACGTCTCATTCGAGGCTTCTCTGTATTCCGGCGACGACGGGTTGACGACCACGCGCAAATTTCACTTAAAGGGAAGGCAAAGCATCGATGACTTCGTCAGTCTTATAACTCGAATAAGAGAATTCAAATCGGATTTCGCTAATTTTCAAGCGATTATGAAATATTCATTAAATACTCTGGCTAACTATTATTTAATCACGAGAAGATCGGACGGAGTGATTGCCGCGAGTGGCCGAAAACATATTTTGTTAACCGATGAAGACGGCGAAGAAGCATACATAATAGAGTTTTTGAGGTCGGCTGTCGAAATGAACAAATTCCGACAGTTCTTGAAAGGAAATTTAAATCAGGCATTCCTAAACCCGGACGTAATCGCTTTCGAAGACCTCGTGTTCGTTTTGAGAAACAGGGAGTACCAAAGAAATGAAATGAGCAGAATAGTCATGGAGACGGTCGAGCGGATGAAAGACGACGCCTTGACGACGCCAGTGAACATAAATCTATCGATTAAAAATTTTAAAGAGAGAAAAGAATTCTTCTATCCGGATGCGATTGACTCGGCCGCCGCGTGAGTATATTTTCATCCATTCAGCATCGGGCTACCTCGGAGAACGGAAGACAACTAGAAGTGCTATTCCGGAAGATCTCGCGAAGGGTAGTAATGCGCGGCCCTGGCTACCAGGCAGGCAGCCAGCCCGCGACAAATCCGTATTTCGTTTAAGTAATACTTTTTTTTTCTTTTATTAAAATATTTATCGTTGTTAATTGTATGGATAATTTGTTAAACATTTGTTCAATAATAAACTGTCTAAAATATGGGAAAATAAATATTTTTTTTCTTCATCTTAAAATTCTCTCACGCATCGTTAAATTTTAATTTAACAAAAAAAAATTCACTGGCTGACCGAGAATGGAAATATTTCTAAACTCTATCAAAACGGCTAATAGAATAAACGATTCTTTGTTTAATCGAAGCAGTTACGAAAATAGTTATTATAGAAATAACGTTAAGGAAAACGCCCGATCTCGCAATCCCCGTAAGCCTCAGCGTTTAACAGCCAATAGCTATTCTCTGGAGGTATCTTTGGGCCCAATAGCGGTAAAAGACGTATTTTTCAGCCAGAGGGAAATCGAAGCGCTATTGGCACAGCCGGTTTTCACCTCGACGGCGTCCTCGAAAAATAAGGTCGGAGAGGAACGAGAAAAAGACGACGATGACGAGGCAGAGCTAAGAGAGAACGGCGCTGGAAATTTTTTATTCTCGAATCATTTAGTTATTCGTTCAGGAATTAGCGGCAACTTGAACGCGAATCCGGTGGCGTTTTCTTATTGGTTTGAAACGTTAAAAGGGGCGAATCATAGGATATTTCATCCCCATTTCTACATAATTCCGGCGGGAACTTTTGGATATTCGGTTAGTTTTAGGTTCAGGGGCTTCTCTCACCCGCCGCCTTACGTGTGGTCCGTGCTGAAGGCGGGGAGTTTTTCCTGGTTCGATACGATACTAGACAGTCTGAGAATCAGAATTATGCTGGCTGGAAAAAGTATCGAGGACGACGAATGGATGAATAAAAAGTGCGTCGATCTCATTATCAGTTCGTTTCATAGGCAAAGTTTTTTTAAAACGATGTTCATTGATTTGTTGAACAGGGCCATGCGCGCCGGCTACGTGCTCGTTCGCCCAACTTCGATATTCGCTATGGAGGAAAGAAGAAGAAAAAGAACCTACTCCAACAAGACGCCGTCACCGTCACCGCCATCAAGACCAATTCTTCTTCACCTCACGACCTTTCAGGGTGTCAGCGAGGAAAGCGTGCTGTTCTCGAAACTGTTGAGGGTAGACCCAGTTTTAACGGAAGACTGCTTTTCTCATCTAGTCGAGGAAAACGAGAATGACAAGTCGAGTCTGGAATTCTTCAAGAATTTTTTTAAAACTCGTTTCTACACTTCTCAATTGAACAGTCAGAGTATGAAGAAATTTAAATTTATCACGTTGGAGAAAATTAGCGCTAATTATAATTTCGACGTTCTCTTAAACCTCTACAGGTTCGTCAATAACGAATTCTCTTTCTACCTCAGCGACGCGGCTAAAAAAAATCTAAACACTTTTTTCTTCAACCCTGTATTCTTTATTCAGGTATGCATGTCTCAAAAGCTCTCGACCAACATGCTGCTAATAGCCAATTTTTTGGTCGAATGTGGACTGATTAAGGTCCCGGCGGCGGTACCCACACCCAGAACCCATTCCGCAAAAACTAGCGATGGGGTGAAATCATCATCGAGAGGCGCGTTCACGCCATTAAATCAGATTTTACGCTCGGAAGATAGTTTTTATTCGATTATCGAAGAGTGTCAGCGATTGACGTACCACCAGTTAATTAGGATAAGAGAAGAAACCGTCACCGCCGCGACCGTCGCCGATACCTCCACTGCCACTGCGACCGCCACCGCTAAAGCCGATGGTGCCGAAGCGGCAGCGGCAGCGGCAGCCGTTGCCCCCCACCAGACGGGTGAGGAAAGGAAACAACAACAACAACAACAACAACAACAACAACAACAGCAAAAACAACAACGGCAGCGGCGGCGGCGTGATAAGAACGCTATGACGACGGCGCCTCGAATGAAACCCGTGGAAAGTTTCGTATTCTTGATTACCTCTCAATTCGAAAAGGTAACTAAGTTGCCGGCATTCAGTTGCTGGCCCGACGCGACGATTAAAACCAACAAGCTCCTTCAAAACCCCGTTTTCACGCTCCTCTTCCAAAATCAGCCGAATATGTCGATTTTCGAAGAAAGCGTCGTTCTTTTCAACGTAATGACGGTTTTCAACTGCTATTTTTTCGCGCTTTATTTCTTCGACGCGCCCAATTCGTTCGTCCATCGACCCGAGCTTTTCAAAAAGCAAATGTTTTCAGACGTACACGTTTATAAAAATTTAACCAGTACCGAAAAGGAAAAAATGAGAAAGTGCTTGAACAACCTATTGGTTTTAGACTCTTCGCACACCATTAATTGCCATCACGTTTCTTGTAACCTGATAAAGAAATTTCTTCCACACGACCGTCTATACTTCGAGAAAATCAAGCGAATTTACGAACTCACGTGCCTGGAAAATTGCTTCGCGAATTTGACTAAAAATTTGATGCTAGTAAAGGACAACGACGACCGTAATGATAATAATAATAAAAGCCGCGACCGTTGTTGCGATCACGAATTCGTCGTGATGAAAGCGATAATGTTTTACGTCGATAATTTCGAGGAAATCGTGCTGCGTAAAAACGATTCCCTTTTCGAAGACTTTTGCGTCAACGACATTTTATTCAACGCACCCGCAAAAGGTTATAACTTTAATCCTAAAAGGCCTTTCTTCAATTCCGGCAACGCCGCTGCTGCTGATTCCTCTTTGCCTAGGATGGGCGGCGCGAGAAAAAAAAGATGTCGCGAAAACCGTACCTTTCCACCGAAAGAAAATGACTCGTACGACAGCGACGAGGATAATAGCTGCAGCGATAACGACTCTATCTTCTTCGTGTTACAGGTGTACCTTTTTCATCTTCTAATTTCCCGAAATTATGTTTTACCGTTACTATTTAATAGGTGCCATAATTATAATTCCTAGATAACAATCTGCATCATAATTTATTCTATATTTTGACGTGACAATGACTCCCGCGGTCCTTATATTGATCGTTATTAGTATATCTGTCTATCTACGGCGCTCGATTCAATTTTTATAATACGTATTTCACTCGTATAGTAAATTCGTTTTATTTATTGAATAAAATGTAAAAAATCAAAAACTTAATTTTTCGAATATCATTTATTAACTACACCAAAATAAATTTTTACGGCTACTATGTAAAAATTCATGAAAATATACACTTTGTGAGTAGAAATGTACAGGGAAACACTAAATTTTCAGATATCGTTCATTAAGTAACACAAAAATATATTTTTAAACTCTACTAGTAAAAGTAAAAGGACGTATACCGTTAAGCGCATTATCAACTAAATTATTAACAAGTTTATTATTTATTAATATATATTAATATATAATAAGTATATATAAACCTTTATATTATATATAATAATATATATATATATATATATTATATATATATAAATAACAAAACCTAAAATAATCAATCAACAACGTTTAATTTACGAGAAAATAAGAAACTAATTCTTACCCTTCATCGAAGAAATGACCGGTTATATTTGGCATCGTAGATCTTGCTTTCTAATCTCCTTGATGCGACTAATCTCGTTTTTGATATCTAACACTAAGCGTTCTTTGAAGAGCCGTTTTCGTTTGATTGCGTAGACGAGGTCTTCGTATTTCCAATAATCGCGAGTATCGCGCAAGCGATCGATGATATCCCTCATAATACCCCTCACGTACCAACTGAAGATTCCTTTCGTAAAGCCATCGATCTTTCTATTTTCGGTTTTTTCATCGGTTCTAAAAATTTGGGTTTCGGGATCGTTCTCGCCTTGACGAATCCTAAATTCGATATAGGTTTCCTTGAGTATCTTGGTGGTTAATCGGATTCTTTCTTCAAACAATTCGAGTTCTTTAAAAAAGGAATATAAACGAGGATGTAAATCCAAAAAACCTCTTATCGCCCTATGTCCTTTAATTTCAAAACCGATTCCTTCGCCGATGAACCTTCCTCTTTCGTCGAGATATTCGACTTTGAGTTTAATCAGATCTAGCCCAAAACTACCCACCGCGTTCGTCTCGAACTCGGCTGCTATAACCTTCATATCGCCCTCTTTAGGAGGATCACAAAGGTAGTACGACTTGCTGTGGGCGTACATTTGTTGTACGTAATTGAGGTACATCGAGCACAATACTTTTTTCAAAGTATCTATATTTAAAATAAAGGAAAAGGAAGAATCGTCGAAATATTGAAGACGGAATGCGCAAATTTCGGTATCGAAAATGAGATGGTAATCTTCGTGGAAGTCGAAAGGGATATTCTCCAATCGCATGAGTCTCATTTGAAACGGCGGCTCTTCCATAGTATAGGTTAAATAAAGAACGTACCTCTTTTTTGTATTTTTATAAGATAACACTTAGACCGCGAATGCGGCTATAAAAGCACCGGCTCAAAATCGTCTAAATATAAGTTACCGGTTATAATAAAGTTAAGGTTTAAAACATCTTTTTTTAGGAAAAGTTTATTTATTATTTATTTAATTTTCTTATATTATTATTAATTACTATAATACTTATTATTATCATTATCTATATTTATATCTATTTATAAAATGAAAAAATAAATACAACCCGTTCCTTATCCATCCCGGTCGACATCACCGCTCGAATAAAACTTTTGCGATTTTTTTACGTCCAGGCTCAGAAGATGCCGATCCGAGACGACGATTTCGACCTCGCGGCGATAGTGCGTCTCGTAGTCTTCGATCAGTTTTGCGAGAGGACGATTGGCGGCATCGTCGTCGTCGGCGTCTTCGTCGTCGGCGGTGTTCGCTAGCAGTTGATCGAAATCGAAAGCCGATTTTAGAACGGGAAGGCGTACGCTCGGAAACCCTTTCGAGGAATATTTGAACACCTTACTGGTTTTGCCGACGATGTTTCCCCCATTTTTCAAAAGGTTGACGTTCGCCTTCCATTGCTTCTCTTCGAGGTTCCTGAGTAAAGTGTAAATTTTCGTTTCCGATTCGGGGCACACTCGAGCGTATTCCGAAACCTTATTATCGCCATCACCAATGCCGCCGCCGCCGAAGCTTGCCCGCCCCACCTCGGTATCTTATGCTTTAAACAATTAAATATTTGATTATTATTATTATTATTATTATTATATTATCATACATATATTATTTATTCGTTATTATTATTTGATTATTATTGATCTATCATATTATTATTTCGCTCTTATTTAATCGTACTTACCTAATACTCTGTAAGTCACCCCGGCCCCGCGAGACAAACGCATGCCTTTTTTCGTCCCCGAACAAGCGCACGCAAATCTCTAAAAATCCAAATTCTTGCCAGTATTCGAGAAATCGATAAAAAATTTACATAAGGCGTTGTTGAAAAAATAGTTGGACGAAATCTCGGAAGCATTATTGACGTCGAACTCCGGCAGCGCGTAGCGGATAATGTCGCTCTTGTTTAAAAGTCCGTACTTTCCGTACTGCGCGGTGAGTCGCGGCAATTTTCGTAAATTTTTTATTTTTGCGTCCGAACCTGAGCGGTCGATGTTGGGGAAATATTCGGTTTTGGTCTGGGAGTGCAATGTGTGACAGTAGCAAGCGCACGTCACTGCCGAATCGACGGTCGCGGTCGCGGTCGCGTTCATGGTCGGGAGGTGCGACGACAACGACGCGGTCTTCGTCGCAGTTGCCTCATTAGACGCCGCAGCGGGGGGTCTCTCGTCGTCGTCTTCGTCAGATTTTTTCTCGATATTATAAACCAATTTCAAGAGTTCGATATACTTTTCGTCGCTTAGCGAAAAATGAATCCCCTTCGAATATAATAGAGAGCGTAATAATTTCAGCAGAGAAAGGACGTAAACGGCGAGTTTTTTATTGGTGACCCCGGACCCCGTCGGAATGTAGACCCGCCGCCGGTTTCCTAGAGCCGGCATGCTCATATCCAAATTGAAAGAGAGGAAGGAATTAATAATATATTCCGAGCTGCCTTCGCCCATCCCGAGGAGATTTTCCAGATGCCGAACCAGTAAGTTTTCATCGGAGTCAAAACTCGTCTCGCTGAATTGATTTCCCAGTCTTTCCACGAAACGGCGAATCAATTTGACCTGCGAGTACCCGCCTACGGGTGGAGAAGGAGGAGGAGGAGGAAGATTATCGCTTCCGCGATTCACGGCGTCAGGTACATCTCCACCGGGTTCGTTATTTTTGTTGTCGTGCCCTTTCAAATCCATTTGACATTCGTAGAGAAAAGATTGAAATCTCTCGATGAATAATTCTTCCGCGTTGAAAATTTTAAAAATTAAGCAACTGATTTTAAATAGTTTAGACAGGTTAGAATCTTTCATATCGTCCGCGAAAAGAACCCATAATTTATTAGGAACTAAAACCGTTATGTCCGGAGTGATAAAAAATGTCGTGGAATTGATTTTTTTATTCGCGTTATCCGGAGAAGCGGTTTTCAATTTCTTTTCCCGCGACTGAATATCTTCTCCCTCCCCTACTACCTCCGATATTTTCCTTTTTTCGCTAACGCCGCGGCTGTCTCTGCGGCGTTCGAGTATCTCGCGTATTTTGAAATAAAAATCAAAAGTCGTTCTTAAAACTTTGTTTTTCGACCGATAGGAATAATGAAAAATTTTTCAAATCTTCCAAGATCGGCGGTTCGATCTCTCGATCGTCTCGGAGGAGGCTTTTACCCAGGAACGCTTCGCAAGATTCTATCATATTTAAAAGCATCGACGAATGAAACATCGACGTCTCGACGACTTTTACGAAGCTCTCAAATTTTTCTTTCGGCGAATTCATGGCAGCGAGGGATTGAACGAACGAAAGACCGATCGACCGACGTTGACGCGGGTGACGTCATTAATATTTTTTTAAATAGAGAAAATTTTTAAATTTATCTTGTTATTATTAATTTATTTTCATTATTACGATTTAAGATTAAAAAAATGTTTATTAATTTTTTTATTTACCGGTACTTATATTATGTCTAATTGTATCTTTAATTATGCCTGCCATGTTTTTTAAAATATTTGCATCAGGGCGTAAATCAATGACAAACGTAAAAAAATAATTTATTAACAACTTTTATTTTAGAATATAAAAAAAAATAAAAAATTGCCCGTAAATTGCAAATGGAGGGCGCAAAGTAAAAACATGGTATACTGCAAAAATATGGCGTTTAAATCACAAAGTGTAGACGAAATCGGCTCGCAAAATTGCCATGTTAAAAAATAAAATAAAAAATAAAAAAATAGAATAAGAAAATAAGAAAATAAGAAAATAAAATAAAAAAAATTAAAAAAATACAATTTAATATAAGAATAAATTAGTAGAAATACAATTTTTACATTATCAAATTGTTTATTATAAGTCCAACAGCTTTAAACAGTTTGTTAAAAAAATCGTGATTATCTAATAAAGAGGAAAGAACCAAATGAAATGTTTTGGGTTCGGGGTTTCGAAATTCTTTTAAAAGTTTAAAGAAAGAACACTGGTTGAGAAAATAAATATTTTCTTGTAACCATAATTGACTCTGGTAGAAATTTGTTTCCCTTTCGTAACTGTGGTTTTCATCATCGATTGATTCATATCGATCTGGTAATCCACCCGTATCTTCAAAACAATACTGTTTTACATTCCATCGAATGATGGGGTTTCCGCAAACATCGCTCAAAGTCACCATAAATTTTTTAAATAGTTGTTGATTTGGATTTCTTGTGTGTCTTTGAATACCGCAATTTAGAAAGCCAAAATACAATGTTCGTTTATCTACTAGGCATTTATCAAAATTAAATTCTATTCCTCTTTTCAAAGAACGGGTGTTAATGAAAAGCTCATAAATTTCGCAAAGATCGACAAATTCAAAACCGAAAAATACGACGATCTTTTCGATATTTGGAGAGACATTGCGAATATCGCTTAAAAGACTACTAAAATCGATCTTCAATTCCACCAAATTTCTGAAAACAGGTTCATTTTTTTCATGATCGTCTACTATCATTCGGCTACTACCATCACCACTTCTTTGGAAATACGAATCTTCAAAAGTGTTAATTCTGATTTCTAAGTGGGTCAGATTCGGAAAGGCTTCGACGAATTTACTATCTAATAAGCCGCAATTAGGATTTGATTCTTTAAATCTCTCTATTTTGTCGTAGCACAATCTCAAAACACGCACATTTGGAAATCGGAATGGAGAAAGGGTATCGACGCTTTCGTTTCTTCGAAGGATAACGTTAAATTGACAAACGTTTGGTAGATTCAATTCCAGGAAACTATCAATCTTTCTAATATTTCTTCGTAATCTGTTTCTAAAAATTTTGGTGTCCCAAGATTCGATTATTTTCTGCTCAATTTCTCTTCGCCATGATCCATGTCTGTGTAACCTACACTCAGGTCGAACCCCCGCGAACCCCTTGAAAGTCCACAGTTGAAAGAGCGTCATTACCGCGCAAAGCCCTTTACACGCGAGACAGAACGGGATTTTAATTAGGTTTCTTTCTACATCTTTTGTGCGAGCTCTACAAAAATTATCACTCATTACTCTTAGGGGATCACCGAATGTTATTTTATTTTTGGAAGACCCTAGCGTTTCGTGTTCTTTCCCCCCTTGTCGATCTTCGAACGGTGGTGGAGGACCTTCGCTGATATCCCATTCAATTATTCTTCTATTTTCGATTTCAATCACTAAGATTAAATTAGTTAGTTTTTTGCCAAAACAATTATCGCATTCGCGAGATCGATCTGTCATAACATAGCCGTAGTCGGGAAATATTTCTTCTTCCGCTGAGAAACTGAAAATCAATTCTAACGCTTTCACTCCAGTCTTTGCGGCTAGTAGTCGTACACGATCGCTATCAACAACTGTAGATGGGTGTTTATGGTTTAAACGCACTCCGATTTTTTGTAAGTTAAACAATGATGAGACTTCCATAATTTCCTCGATGTTGTTATGATCAACTATTATTGATGTTAATTTCTTTAATGGAGGAATGCTAAGTTTCCGCATTTTACTCAAAAAATCAATTTCCACAACCGTTTTATTCAATTTTAAAGATTCCAAATCGGATTTGCTAATCAAAGCCTCGTTCGCTGCCTTGCTTAAAATAAAGGGGACTAGACGTTTCACCCTAAACACTCCTTGAACATCCTGGAAATCCCTATTGGAACATCTGCAAATTATTTTTAAGGCGTTTAGATTCGGAAACAAGGTTGAAATACTTTTTATTATTTCGAGAAAGTCATCGTGGGTGAGGAGGTCAGTACCCGTATTAGCGATTTCTAGCTCCTCGATACCGAATAAAGGTTTTTCTTTCATTAATAATAATTCAGTTAACTTTAAGAAGGTTCCATACTTATCCAAAGAAAATTTAAAAGATTTCAAGCGTTCGTACGCGGTACTCATCTTTCTAATAACTTCAGCGACGGTTTTAGCACCCGCTGGAATACCATCTGTCGAACGGTCCGTTGTTGTTGCTGATGCTGCTGCTGCTGCTGCTGCTGCTGCAGCTCTCACCATATGCTCGGTCAACGTCAATGTTATTGATTCAGTCGCCCTGTACGGGGTTTGCGTCGCATTATCGAGAAAGTCTAGAAAGTTCTCCGAGGTTTTTTGCTCGTTGTCCGAATCAAATAAAGATAAGAGCAGGTTAAAATTTAATTCCGTCGCCCCGTGTTTTGCGATAAAATAATTCATAATCAAATCGCAGTTTCTAGCGAAATTTTTCGAATCCGAAACATTGTTGTACGCATCTTGGAAGGACGGTGTTTCGAAAATGACATCCATAGTTAATTCTTGTAGCTGTTTCACATTTTTATCCATTTCGATTTGTTTGTTGAAGACTAGGGAAAAAATGGACTATGACGACTGACGTAGCAGTTTTATTATCTTTAGAAAAAAAAACTATCCAAAATCTTTTCAATGAAGAATAGAAAATTGTGAGGTAATGTTCTAGTAACGGTATTGTTAACGACGACGGACGTAAATACTTAGCGAAGCAACGATACCCAATGAAGAAAAATATAATAGTTCAACCAGCATTTATAGGCTGCAAATAAAAAAATAATTGATTTAAGTTTTTAATACATCTTTTTTTATTTTTTTTTTTTTATTATTCTATTATTTTTAAACACGCCATGCTTTTTGTGCTGCTGTGTTTACGATAAAAAAAACGCATGCTAAAGCGAGTCGCAAACGGAGTGAGTGTAGCGATTGAAGTAAGCCAAAGCGTCAGCGCACGCCCTTGCACGTGCTCAGCGAACGAGCTTGAACCGTAGAGTTCGTCCCGATATATTGACGTTGCGAAGGAAACTGATATAAAGCAAAGGTCTAAGTGTTAAAAACTAAAAATTCCCAAAGAAAATAATTCACAAATTTTTTTAAAGACGAAATTATTTTTCGGAATTAGCACTTCGACCTTCGACTTATATTACTTCACAACGAGGCGTTACTATATGACGTCATAATCTGTTTAAAGACGCTTTTTTGATTCCCGTAAGGCGACACTATATTATAGTGACGTTTAGAATGGAACTCAAAAACGACCGAACGTGCTCTCACTACGCTTTTTATGATGTAAACTATCGTTGGACCGGTTATAGTGAGGTTTAGAAGGGGATAACTGATGTCATGTCTAAGGTCTAAGTTTGCTGAAAATATCTGATTCCAGTAGGATCCCCTGTATATATTTAATTGCAAGAGCATCGGAAACATTTAATTATTTTCTTCCGATAGTTATTTGATCGTGATTAATGATTTATGGTGTACGTTACATGCCTGTGTTTTTTCGCTTCTGCGTTGATTTTGTATATTCTTCTATTATTAATTTTTTAATTTATTTATATGTCGTAATTATTTTTTGTTTAATTTAGTATCTTCTTAATAATGTGCCATTTATCGTGTCATAAATATAGATTTTTTTTATTTTGCTGAACTTATATTCAATAAAAAATTAAAATTATAGTAAATTATAAATTTATATTTTATCTGTTTAAAATATATACCTGGAATCTTCTCGCGCGCTCGAAGGCAAAGCACGAAATAACGTTTTACTTTCATATTTTCGGTAAGTAACTATTTGCTTGTTGGAACTTCCTATTTTTTTCTGTAAGTAACTCTGTTTAACAAAGAATAAATTCATTGAAAGAAGGTTTATAAGAGTTGTAATCTTGGATGGAATATGATGTTAATTTTTTTTCTTAAAGTAGTAATTTTATTATATCTTTCATACAAATTTGTTTCCTTTGAAATTTTTTATTGTCTCCCACAAAATAGACGGAAGTAAATTGAGAAAAGTCAAAGGTTCTAATGTAAAGTTCCAAGTCTTAAGTTGTGCTAATAAAATAAAATAATCTCATAGAAAATTTTAAAAAATAAAATTTTTTTATGTCGAAATTATTTTTCGGAATTCTGCACGTTAGATCCTTTATCGACCTTTATACCAGTTTCCTTAGCGCTCGTCACATTATGACTGTTCATTATATCGCCGTTGCGATAGTTCTGAGTCTTAAGTAATTGGTTATTTAGAATGCTCAGTTTCAGCTTTACGCTTTCCGCATGGGTCCCGCTAAGGCGACACTTATTAAATTTGACGTTTCGATCGGGAACCCAAAAAACGACCTAATCGGTTCGATCGGGTCGACACCCTTTTAGGTAATAAACAATCAGCTTTCAAACCGTATAGTGTGATGTTTCGATAGCGGGAACTGGATAGTTATAGTCGAATGTCTAAGATTAAGTCGAATGGGTGTCTAAGTGTCTATTTTATTTCGTCAGTGATTCTAAGATAAGTCGAAGGTTCTTAAGTTGCTTTAATGTGCGAATGGTACTAAGTTATATTCGAAATGTCTAGCATAAGCGAAGGTCTATGTGCTAAGTCGTAAGTTCTAAGTTATATATTCGAATTGTTCTAAGCATATAGTCGATAGAGTGGTGGCAAGTGCTAAGTCGAAGGTCGTTATTCATATCGAAGGGTTTCTAAGTGTCTAATGTCGAGGTCTTTAAGTTTAAGCGTAGGCTATAGTGCTTAAATTATACTAATTTCTCTCATAAGAAATAAATAATCAAAATTTTTTTAGGTACGAATATAAGTTTTTTCGGAATTTGTGCACTAAGACCTTCGCACTTATTACTAGTATCTTCCTAATATATACGCGCACTATAATGATTCGTCATATATCTGGGTGTTTAAACAATGTTTAAGCTAGATAAATGTTTTTAATTATTTGGAGAAGCGTGTATTCTAGTGTGTTAATACGGGTGTGGCCTTTTCGGCGATTTTCATTCTTGATGTCTGAACTACTATTTATTTTAATTTATATGTGATGGTAAATTGATCTTGTTTTGATTTTAGGGATGACCTCTCGAATACATTCACCTTAACGTCTGATCTGGCCTAACATCTTATTTAGTGTTTAAACTTATATCTCGCTTAACCGCGATTATAAAGTTGATACTGATTTCGAAGGGCTAATATGTATATGATGTCGATATGGTTCTATATAAGTGCTTTTTATTGATCTAATTAATTCTTGTAAATAAAATAATTAATGATAAAATAATTTCACTAAAAAATTTTTTAAGTCTAACAAGTCGTAGGCTTTGCTCCTTATACCGGGCAGACTTGTCTTGAGCATCGTGCTTTATCGTACCGTTAGTGCATAATGGGTTCTCTCGTCTCTTCGCTCGTCAGTGAGGATTTAAACGGTGTCTTGTGAGGGCTCATTTGGCACTTTATGGCTTGCATGAATGATCATAAATTACGATGTTTATATAGTATACACCGTCTGTTCTAGTGAATACATGGGTGCTTGTTTTTTTTTTATAATAAGGATATATAAAATATTTTTGGATTATTTTGCTTATTCTTAAGATCGTTTCGACTATATGATATTCTTCATGGTTTCCTTCTAAGTTGGGCGGTGTGTGTCCAATATACTCACTAATCTTTGTAACTTGATAGGTTCAAGCTCAATAGGGGGTTTGACTTTAGCGAATTTTGTGGCCTATCTGTTCCAATAGGCGTTTTGGATCTTAGGTGGCATTAAATTTGTTCCGCTCCATGTCTGTCTTCTAAATGATTATATAATATATATGTGTGTGTGTATTAATTTTTAGGGATTAAATTTGGGGACACATGATTTTTTGATAGAGAGGAATGAACTTATTAACTATATAAGAAAAGATATGAATTTAATGTAATATATTTAGTTGTAGTTAACTTTAAAAATTAACTTAAAAATTAATTCGTTAAGGTTAAATCTCTCGCGCTCTTCTGTCGAGGCCACGTGAAATAACGATACTTTCACTTCTTCGGTGTGAGCTTTGTTGCAAAATAAAGTTTACTTAAGCTAGTTTTCTTTTCGGAGGAACGAGAATAATAATAATTACGGTTTCTAAGTCTATAAAGAATTGTTATTTCAGGTATCCACATATGTAAATATTTTTTGTTTCTTTGTTTTGATATTATCTAGTATATATATAATAAATTCAACTAATCACTCTCTCTCAATATATGCGGACGCAGTCTTCGTCTGTCTAGTGACGTTGATATTTAATTTTTTTTTTTATGTGTGTTCATTTATCAGTTCTGTTTTTTTATGTACTTCCATCAGAAGTAAAAGATAAATATTGTTTTTTTATTATGTAAGTCTTCGTTAAATGTGCATATACAGAAAATAACATTTGTATAAAATAATTAGTATTTCTAAGATGTGTGATTCTCAATACGTATTCATTCGCGATAGGATGTAGTCAGATATATGAAGCGTCTTACGCTCTTCCAATGAGATTTCTCTCTCGCCTTGATTTCAAATATAGTTATTTCGAAAATGAGTGAATGTGATGGATCGTGTACTCTATTATCTAGGAATGATTGCGGAGTTGTGAAAAAGAGACGATAGAATTGATCCATGTTTTTCTTTATCTATATCTTATTTTTGTATTTTTTTCCTTAAATAAAGTATAATATATAATGTAGTACGTTAATCATGATAAGAATGAACGAAGAAAAGAAAAGACGCGAAAATAATAATTTCGTTCAATCGTTATCGGTTTCTACCACCGGGTGAGAGAGGCAGTCGTTAAAGGAAGATATTTTTTCCGAAAATACTCTATACGAACAAACCAGCACCCGATATTTGCGAATATCCTCTTCGATAGAATTTTCTGCGCGCTTCATTTCCTTCAACAACCGTTTCGACTTCTTCTCCGCCTCGAGAAAACTTCTTAAAGACGAATAAAAATGTTTAATTTTTTCTTCGGCTTCTCTTAGAAACACGAGTCCCTTAACGCCGCTCGCGCCGCCTTTTTTGACGCTCTTTTCTAAATTGTATTTTATACGCTCAAAATCGAAAACGTTCTCTCGCCACGAATATTGAACGTGGAAACTGGATCTATAAATTTCGTCGTTATTCTCGCAGAAGGGCTTCGTCAGCTCCGCCTCTAATCCCGCATTTTCTCGTTCGTCTACGCTTCCGATAAACATTTTGAATAAAGGGGACGAATAATTATCGGGCGAGTCCTTGTTATTCAATAGGGGATTATTCGTTCGAACTAAATAATAAATCTCCCCTCCGCGCTCTTCTTTCTCTTCCTCTTCCTCTTCCTCTTCCTCCCCCGTTGGCAGCTCCGTTTCGTAAAACGCGCCGAGAAAAGAATCATCGTCCTTTCCCGATTTTTTTCGCCGTCGCGACGACCTCTGCTGTTGCGAAGGTTCATTTTTAAAATAAATATCGTGTTCGTAAATACGCTCCTTCAAGTACGTTTTAGCCGCTAAAACTTCTGTCGCCGAATAGTTTGTATGGTCGTCGTCCTCGTCGCGATTGAAGACGCCTCGCTCGCCTAATAAAGGTAAGATTTCGGTATTTACTCTTTCAAAAACGCCGCCGCCGCTCTCGTCGTCGGTGACGCCCCTCGCGTCTAGCACGAGCGGCCTTATCCTCGCGAATGCGACTCGCGCGAAGATCATGTGGCGCTCGGCCTCTTCGCGAGATTTCTCCAAGAAATCGATATCGTTATAGGGAAACCTTACGTAATATTCGTTTAAAAGCCATTTAGCCAGGCAACAAACGAAGTGACTCTGCAGTTGAATGGTATTCAGATACTTTCGGATATCCTGAATTTTTTTCTCCGAAGCGTGTCGAACGAGTTCGTCCGTTATCACCTCGATCGCGAGTTTAAAGTACAAAAAATAAAATTTAAAGTGCAACATGGCTTCCCTCCGGTGTAAAAGTGATCGTTTTTTGAAAAGAAAAGGAATCCGAGCATTTCTTCGCGCGATAAACTTTCTCTAAATTTCGACAAGACCATTCTTTTTTTCTCCAAGTGTTTCGCTTTTCTCTCGACGTCCTCGATGCAAGAATCCAATAAATTATTAAAGGAGTTTTTTGAAGAATATATTCGATATTGAAGAAACAGCGACGTGTTCCTGTGAATATTATCGTTATTACCCATCGTGTCGTCCGTTATTTTTACGTATTTTACTCAATCGACGATGATTAAAATAAATTTATGGCTGTATATTTAAGCAAAACGTATACACTCGTAGGAAAAAAGTTTTTTAATTTTGTTTTTATGTATTTTTCGCAATCAGGTTGATTAAAATAAAGGTATAACTAAAAACATTTTTTTATTTACACAAAAAGTACACACTTTTAAAAATAAAACGCGAAAATTTTTTATAATATATAATATAATATAATATAACATAATATCTTCAATTATCGAAATACAAGTTAAATATTTTTGAAATTTCGTGGTCTAAAATCTTTTGAATTTTTTTGTCGGATTTCGATGACCACCTGGTGTAAAGGTAATTCACGTAAACCTCGCCAAATATCTTATACTTAGACTTCCCAAAGTCAGCTTCCTGCATTCGCCTAAACGATGCGAGCATCTTCTGATCCCCCAAAAATTTAGCGGTGAAGCGTTCGTCTTTCGAACTTTGAGGAATAAAAGATACGTCGAGTATCAATTCGTTGGTTTCGGCGTCGAGCCGAACGTACCGTCCCAATGCCTCAATGACTAGCCGGTGCCAGGTCGGAATTTTTCCCTTCTTCATTTTTGGTTTGTAGCGAAAATTCTGGGCCTCCACGAATCTGCAAAATGCGATCTGTACGAGAAAGTCCAAAAGATCGGAGGTGAACTTATCTCCACAGCCATCGGTGACGCAAAGTTGTTCGACGAAATACCGGTTGATCGCGAAGGGCAGGTGAGTGTTCATGAAAGGGATTTTAATCCCATTTGTCGTTCTCAGGTTGACGTTGTTATACACTTCACCCATGGCCCTTTTCACTTGCGCGAGCGTCACTTCGCTGACGACATTGTTTTCAATATCATCGACGATTTTAGATACCAAGAAACTTGCTCGTAGAGCGTTATTAGATTTGATGTTGCCACCAGCGGCAGCAGCGGCGGCGGAGGCGGCGTACGGCGATGAATATTCTATCGTCACTTCGGTGTTTTGACACATTACAGTTTCCTTCACCAAATGTCCGGCGGAGGAAGAAGAGGGGGAAGACGGGAGAGGAGAGACGACTTTCGGAATGTGAATTAAATCTTTGATATCCCGAATCCCCTTAACCATATTTTCGTAATCGGGGTTCATTAACGACACGGAAAGGTGGTCGTAATGATGATCGCTGTTATCCGTTTCCCTTTTAACGTCTCCATCGTCTCTCGACGGCGGCGGCGATATTTCACTACCCTCAAAATTAGTTTCTTCGGATGACTGCCACTCGCCCTCTTCTTTTATTTCTACTTTTGGCTCCAACAGACAACCGTCCGATTCGTAATCGGGTTTCATTAACGACACGGAAAGGGGGTCGTAATTAGAGTTCGTCACGAGTATATCAGCGTCGCCGCGATAGTCGCAGCTATCAGTTTCCCGTTTAAAGTCTCCATCGTCTCTCGACGGCGGCGGCGATGTTTCACTACCCTCAAAATTAGTTTCTTTCCGTGTCGTTAATGAAACCCGATTACGAATCGGACGGTTGTCTGTTGGAGCCAAAAGTAGAAATAAAAGAAGAGGGCGAGTGGCAGTTATCCGAAGAAACTAATTTTGAGGGTAGTGAAACATCGCCGCCGCCGTCGAGAGACGATGGAGACGTTAAAAGGGAAACGGATAACAGCGATCATCATTACGACCACCTTTCCGTGTCGTTAATGAACCCCGATTACGAAAATATGGTTAAGGGGATTCGGGATATCAAAGATTTAATTCACATTCCGAAAGTCGTCTCTCCTCTCCCGTCTTCCCCCTCTTCTTCCTCCGCCGGACATTTGGTGAAGGAAACTGTAATGTGTCAAAACACCGAAGTGACGATAGAATATTCATCGCCGTACGCCGCCTCCGCCGCCGCTGCTGCCGCTGGTGGCAACATCAAATCTAATAACGCTCTACGAGCAAGTTTCTTGGTATCTAAAATCGTCGATGATATTGAAAACAATGTCGTCAGCGAAGTGACGCTCGCGCAAGTGAAAAGGGCCATGGGTGAAGTGTATAACAACGTCAACCTGAGAACGACAAATGGGATTAAAATCCCTTTCATGAACACTCACCTGCCCTTCGCGATCAACCGGTATTTCGTCGAACAACTTTGCGTCACCGATGGCTGTGGAGATAAGTTCACCTCCGATCTTTTGGACTTTCTCGTACAGATCGCATTTTGCAGATTCGTGGAGGCCCAGAATTTTCGCTACAAACCAAAAATGAAGAAGGGAAAAATTCCGACCTGGCACCGGCTAGTCATTGAGGCATTGGGACGGTACGTTCGGCTCGACGCCGAAACCAACGAATTGATACTCGACGTATCTTTTATTCCTCAAAGTTCGAAAGACGAACGCTTCACCGCTAAATTTTTGGGGGATCAGAAGATGCTCGCATCGTTTAGGCGAATGCAGGAAGCTGACTTTGGGAAGTCTAAGTATAAGATATTTGGCGAGGTTTACGTGAATTACCTTTACACCAGGTGGTCATCGAAATCCGACAAAAAAATTCAAAAGATTTTAGACCACGAAATTTCAAAAATATTTAACTTGTATTTCGATAATTGAAGATATTATGTTATATTATATTATATTATATATTATAAAAAATTTTCGCGTTTTATTTTTAAAAGTGTGTACTTTTTGTGTAAATAAAAAAATGTTTTTAGTTATACCTTTATTTTAATCAACCTGATTGCGAAAAATACATAAAAACAAAATTAAAAAACTTTTTTCCTACGAGTGTATACGTTTTGCTTAAATATACAGCCATAAATTTATTTTAATCATCGTCGATTGAGTAAAATACGTAAAAATAACGGACGACACGATGGGTAATAACGATAATATTCACAGGAACACGTCGCTGTTTCTTCAATATCGAATATATTCTTCAAAAAACTCCTTTAATAATTTATTGGATTCTTGCATCGAGGACGTCGAGAGAAAAGCGAAACACTTGGAGAAAAAAAGAATGGTCTTGTCGAAATTTAGAGAAAGTTTATCGCGCGAAGAAATGCTCGGATTCCTTTTCAAAGAACGATCACTTTTACACCGGAGGGAAGCCATGTTGCACTTTAAATTTTATTTTTTGTACTTTAAACTCGCGATCGAGGTGATAACGGACGAACTCGTTCGACACGCTTCGGAGAAAAAAATTCAGGATATCCGAAAGTATCTGAATACCATTCAACTGCAGAGTCACTTCGTTTGTTGCCTGGCTAAATGGCTTTTAAACGAATATTACGTAAGGTTTCCCTATAACGATATCGATTTCTTGGAGAAATCTCGCGAAGAGGCCGAGCGCCACATGATCTTCGCGCGAGTCGCATTCGCGAGGATAAGGCCGCTCGTGCTAGACGCGAGGGGCGTCACCGACGACGAGAGCGGCGGCGGCGTTTTTGAAAGAGTAAATACCGAAATCTTACCTTATTACGTGCTGAGCCTGACAGGGTACGTCTTCAATCGTTGCCGACGAGACGACGACCCATACAAACTATTCCGTCGACAGATTAGTTGTTAGCGCTATAAACGTACTTGAAGGAGTGTGTTCGAACACGATATTTATTGCTTAAAAATGAACCTCGCATTTTAGGAGAGGTCTTCGCGACGGCGAAGAAAATCGGGAAAGGACGATGATTCTTTTCTCGGCGCGTTTTACGAAACGGAGCTGCCAACGGGGGAGGAAGAGGAAGAGGAAGAGGAAGAGAAAGAAGAGCGCGGAGGGGAGATTTATTATTTAGTTCGAACGAATAATCCCCTATTGAATAACAAGGACTCGCCCGATAATTATTCGTCCCCTTTATTCAAAATGTTTATCGGAAGCGTAGACGAACGAGAAAATGCGGGATTAGAGGCGGAGCTGACGAAGCCCTTCTGCGAGAATAACGACGAAATTTATAGATCCAGTTTCCACGTTCAATATTCGTGGCGCGAGAACGTTTTCGATTTTGAGCGTATAAAATACAATTTAGAAAAGAGCGTCAAAACAGGCGGCGCGAGCGGCGTTAAGGGACTCGTGTTTCTAAGAGAAGCCGAAGAAAAAATTAAACATTTTTATTCGTCTTTAAGAAGTTTTCTCGAGGCGGAGAAGAAGTCGAAACGGTTGTTGAAGGAAATGAAGCGCGCAGAAAATTCTATCGAAGAGGATATTCGCAAATATCGGGTGCTGGTTTGTTCGTATAGAGTATTTTCGGAAAAAATATCTTCCTTTAACGACTGCCTCTCTCACCCGGTGGTAGAAACCGATAACGATTGAACGAAATTATTATTTTCGCGTCTTTTCTTTTCTTCGTTCATATATGTATATAAAACGATATTAAACAATTAAAACTACATTTTTTTATAACTTTATTTAAGAAAAATACAAAAAAGATAAGATAAGAAAACATATCATTCTACGTTTTCACACTCGCTAATTCCGAATAGGAAAGATAGAAGTATCCGTCTCTTACCATTTTCGAAATAATATTTGAATTCAGCGAGAGAATCTACGTGGGAGACGTCGCTTATTGACTCCTCCAATGAATATGAATACATTTTAGATACCTTTTTTAAAAATGTTTTTCGTTATGACATTAATAAATTCATAAAAAAACGATATTTTCTTACTTTCCTCCTACTGGCATTGTAAGGCATCGGTTTTCCAATGAAAACATAAAAAAAATAAAAAAACGCGCGCGAGACTGTCGCTTCGTGTGTTGATAATTAATTATTAATACTAAGAAAAATTAAGAACAAAGAAAAAAAATAATTTTACAATATGTGGATACCTGAATAACAATTCTTTATAGACTTAGAAACCGTATTTATTATTTTCTGTTCCCCTGAAAAAAAAACTCGCTTAAGAAACGAAAAATTTATTTTGCACCATCTCCCGAGAAGTGAAAAGTAACGTTATTTCGTGCCTCGATCGAAGCGCGAGATTTTAACCCTTAAGATTTTTTTAATTATTTATTTTTAAGTGCTATACTTCTATTATTATTATTCTTATAGTTTTAATGCATCAAATTTTGTGTAAAACCTTTCGATTCCTAAGTGCAAACCATCCGCAAGACTCAATAGGCCTTTGGGGAAGAAACAATGGGCAAAACTATCCTTATTGAGGAACATTGCCACAAATTTGTGTTCAAAACCCCCTATTGAAGAGCCTTGAAAATATCGTTAAACCGATTATGACGTCATATAGTGACGCTCGCTTAGGACTGTATAAGTCGAAGGGTCTAAGGCAAATTCCGCAAAAATATTTCTATATCCTTTATATAAATAAACAGCCCCTGTTTCTAAGATCGCGTGGGTCACATCTCGATTTTGTCATCATCGCCAAAAGTGCCCAAAAATTGTTTTCGGCTTGGTTTCCTCGGCGAGCGAAGCGACCCTTATGCACGTGCTGTAGCACGTGCTCTCTCAAAGTCTCAAGTCTTGGCTTCCGTAAGGAGCAAAGCTCTTCGGCTTGTTATGACTTTAAAATTTTTGTGTGAATAATTTTCTTTTGTGAGATTGGTTTTAGATTAGCACTTAGACCTTCGGACTTATATCATTAATTCTCCTTCGAACGTCACTTTATTTATTCGTGATTAAAGCTGTATAGTATTTTTTTATATACTTAAAAATGATATTTT